>CATIWF010173924.1:0-23619 GCA_949630135.1 Balakata baccata
TATTTGGAAATCAATTCAAGAGTTATGCCTAAATAAGCATCTCTTTATCATAGTTGGGTCACCGTGAGTAATCCATTTTATTTTTCTGCCCTTGAGAGCAGATTGTGTAATTTCTTGGGTCACCCTTGTCGAGTAACATTTTTTATCGATATGTCTCGCTTGACTCTCCTCGGATTGTACGACATCTTCTCCTATCTGATTGAGTTTATATTGGTGTGGTGTGAAATCTTTTGTGTTACAGGTTTTGTCGGTTCGTATGATATTTTCTACCTGGTTGGGTCTACATTAGTGCAGTATGAGGCCTTTTGTGTTACAGGTTTTAGAGCTCTTTATTTTTTACATCTGTAACAAGTTGGACATGATTGATATTTATGCTCCAACTTGAGGGAGAGTGTTGTGAGATATTGAGAGATATTTGAATAATATTCTTAATTAGCTAATTAGGGATAGATAGAGATTTATTTCCTAGTTTGTATTGTTTCCTATTCTTTATATATTTGTTTCCTATTTTAAATTCATAAAGTTGTATATATAGAGCTTTTTATTATCAATAAAATAATTGATTTCTCTCCATTATTATTTCTTTACACTTTACACAATCATTCACTATGGTTTTAATATGATTTTGGAACTCTCATTAATACAAAGGAACGAAAAAGGCAAGGAGGCCGTGAAAGTAGTTCAAGTTATTGAGATAGGGCATTTATGGTATTAGAGCCATGTGTTTGTTTATAGTGAGAACTTCTGTATATGTTTATGCTTAGATTGATGGCTAGAGAAGCCTCATACTCATAGAAACTAACTCTACTCATATCAATACAGTCTCTGCCCCCTTTTCTCTTTCTCCTTCTTTTTCCTTTAAAACTACATTTGGCAATAAAATATATTTCTTTGTGAACTTCACCACATTCCTGATGAAAAGAAAACCCTCATTACTAAGATTCTTTTTCTTAGTCCTTATGATGTATATACTAGATCAAAGACTACCTAGAAGACATACTTAAAGTCTCTTGTTCAGAAGCCTAACAAATATGTCAAAGAGTATATTCAATCCTCCTCTTTTACCATTGTACAATCAAAGCCACAGGAGAAGAATAGTTTATATAGGTAGAAATTCCTTCTGGATTTCTACCTATATGGAAAAAAGAAGGTTTCTCACACTTTCATTTTGGTGCTATTCGTCAGGTTTCTCACACCTTCATTTTGGTGCTATTCGTCTTACCCTTTCCTATCATGAGAGGAAAGGATTGCCGGTATTTACTCGATTGGCTTTGTCACCAGATACCTCCAGTATCAACATGCAATAATTGGTACTGTCAAGACTTCTCTCAATGCTGGGACGGTATTATTTACCTTTTATCCCAACTTTAACTTGTCTCTTGAAGATCCTTATGTGTTTTCAGCATTAAAATTTCAAGTTCAGATCACTAGTGCTCCACAAGTTATGTCTACAACAACAGCTACTTTCCATTACCAGCTAATTTATAGAGTTCAGAATCATACTCTGGACCTTTTAGCTCCTATCTCAAATGATGTTTTATTTATAGTAGATGTTGGACATCTACTACTATGAATAAAGTATCATTTGAGACAGGAGCTAAAAGGTCTAGAGTATGATTCTAAACTCTATAAATCATTTTAACTTAAATAATATAAGTGATCATTTCTAATTTAATTCTCAATTAAATTAATCTCCACATCATAAATATTGACTAGCCAAATAATTTAATTTGGATGTAACTTATAAGGTCAATAATTTTATCAGAATAAAAATATAATATTAACTCATTAATATTATATTAGATACAATTTCTGAATTTCTCATATACCTAGACACATTAAATATTCTTCTAGAATTCTCCTTTTAATTACCGATAAAATATCAAATATTAATTTGACATCTAAATTATAATATTAAGTCATCTTGTTATGATTCTAATATTGATTAGGGTTATAGCATGTCAAATCCTATTGGTCAATAAACTAATGAGTGGTAATTTGTATTCTGATTAAAATAATACTTATCATTATTAGTCTAACTAATAATATCAATCTTACATCAAATAAGTCATATTTTTTTTACCAGAAATTTATTTTATCAGAACCAAAATATCAACTCCATTAGGATTTTGTTCTGGTGCTGCAAGGTAATGAGTCCTACTATTAGTAATCTTATGTCTCACTACATAACTAACTGTGGTGACTACGAGTCGGATTACCAAGCGTGAATAGTCTAGTATAAGGCAAAAATACTTCTACAGCTATCTATGAAAGGACAGTCTTGACATCTCAAGTCAAAAGACTTCGAGTCATAAAAGACTCATATATTATTACCAAAATAATAACCGTTGATATTAAGCATTATATGTGCAGTTATTATCGGACGTTACTATTCGATATCCTTATTTCTTTAAGAACCCACTGGTTTATCTAGATATTACTATATCATGGAGAATGAGATTCCTCCTCAAAATAAATCATGTGATAACCTAGAAACTCAATGAATACTCAATTCACTGTTCTTTTCCAATTATGAATATTTTTAATATTATTTTTTGCTAGAAATATTTATCTTATTGTTATCAACAACTTAATAAGTGGATAATCAATAGGTTGTAATCATAATTTAATCAATAACTTGAATATTTTATTTATTATAAATATGAAATATATATGTATTCATTATGGTACATTATTTAATATATAAAAAAAGTGAATATACTAAAATATACACACTACTAATAACAAATCATATTAAATAAATTGCAATCCTTCTTCTAATAAATGAAGCCATACATAATCATAAATATATATATATATATATATATGCTATTTGTCCTAACAGTTTCTATATCATTTTCTATCCACCTGTATTAAAATAATTATATTTTATCTACTACGTTGTTGTATTAGTATTTTAATATGTGGAATAAAATAGTGTAAAATAAATTGAATTATATAGTATTATAATTTTGAGTATAATTGAAAATATAAAACAACAAAGATAAAGTTAAAAAAAAATTAAAGGGGGCCAATGGGTAAAATGTAAATTGCAGAGTGACTGTAATTTTGTCGAATGCTGAAATTGGAAGGGACAAATTCACATGCCATGGCCACCACAGCATGCTGTTACAAGACAGCCTATGATGAAGAACAAAACATGTTCTTCTATTTGCCTTATTATTACCTTCAACCCACCTAAAGTAATTTTTGTCCCCATTTCACTGTACAAACATCATTTACTCCAAATTATTACATGCACACGAGACATACTATGCGTATTTTTTTTTAATTTAATAGAATTATTGTCTTCTGTCAGTTCTATCTTTTTTTTTTCTTCTTTTTCTATTATTCGATCTTTTTTTTTATTTTGTTATATTGTAATTATTTATGTTGATTGCAAATAGATGAAAATAATTTCAGTTGTTAATATAATTTTTGCGAGAGTTTGTTTTGTGAGAATTCAGGTAAAATTCAATTATTAAATAATGAATTTATAATTGTTAAATAATGAACTTACAGTTGTTATATAATGAACATACAGTTGTTAAATGAAAAATAAATATTATGAGGACATGACGCGTTGGTTGTTCTTCTTGCGGAGCACGAATGTGTTGATAACTAATTTCATATCTGCTCCATACAAGACACGATATGTTGGTTGTTCTTCATGCAAATAGTGAACCTATAATTATTAAATAATAAACCTACAGTTGTTAAATAATGAACCTATAATTATTTAGTAATAAATATACCGTTAACAATGAACCTATAGTTTGTTAAATAATGAATCTACAGATATTAAACAATGAACATATAATTATTAAAGAATGAACCTACAATTATTTAGTCATAAACATATATTTGTTAAATAATGAAGTTACAGTTGTTAAATAATGAATTTAAAGTTGTTTAACGCCGTTTAGCGGAAAAAGAGAGTTGGCGTGTTTTTAATGTTCCCGCAAGTGCAAATTGGCCTTTAACCCATGCAGCTACATAAAATCAGGTCTGTAGTTTAACAACTCTGATTTACTTTATATCCAATTTTTTTGCAGCTAAACTTGTGCTGTTCTTACTTGGAAAATTCATCTTATACTTAGGTCAATGTATGCATTTATCTATAAGACTATGATAAGAAAGAATTATTTTCATATAAAACAGAAATTAATTGTATATTTTACAATTAGATCTATATAAGATAAAAGTTAATCTAACTAATTCGATATATCTATGGATAAATAAATCTGATTTTCAATATATATATATATATACACACACACGAGAGCAAGAAAGGAAGGGAAAGGAAGCTTTCTGCATATATTCATATATGGTACTTCTTCGGATCATTATTCTGTCCATATATATCTTCATTTATTTATGACAGCTTTTATGGTACACTTGGTGTAAATTACACTTGATGCTTTAAGACCATTAGATCACCAATTTTTAATCTCAACCATTCATTATCAACGGATGAGATTAAAAATTTATAATCCAACGGTTTTAAAGCACCCGGTGTAAATTATACCGGGTGCACCTCAGAAATTCTCTTTATTTATATATGACCAAATTGAAAAGGAAACGTAATGTAGGTGCCCATGAAGCTTGCACCTGATAGGAAGAAATTTATGGAGGTAATCAGTGGGAAAGATGATGTTGATTCCGACATGCAAAACTTCTGCAGCAGCTTCTCACCTTTTCTGCAAGAGAATCACAAATTCTTGGTGAGACGTACAACCAACTCCATGCTAGGCTGCTATATATATATATATCTATGCTATGCATACCATTTAAGTGCCAAGTAGTCTTTCTACTGCTCTTTAATTTATTAGAATTATTTTATTCATCCCTTCAATTGAATTAATTTTGTTTCCTTAATTGTTTTAACCGCCTATAGGTGATGCTGTGTGGCTTTTTGCGTTGCACCTTGCAGCTTCCTCCTGTTGGTCTGTACTCGACATAAAGGGCGAAAGTCATTATATTTTTAATAATTTGTATAAAAATTATGTTTTTAATTTTTTTCTATAAAAATTACTAAATTTTATTTTCTTTTTAAAAATTATTTTCAATAATTCATTCACTGGATTAGTAAATTAGTAAAATAATTTGTGCAAATGGATTAGTGAATAGTGGGTTGAAGACTAAGTAGCCACAAAAAATGCTATTTAACTTTGTCCTCTGTGTGCCTAATTTGTGCAGATGGAGATGAATCAATCCTTCATGTTCTTCGAGAGTGCAGTGTCGCAGTACAATTTTGGTTGAATGTTTATATTTAGAAAAAAAAGTTTATAAAAAATTAAAAAAATTAATTAATTAAATTAAAAAAATTCAAAATATATTTTTAGTACACTTAAAAACAATTTCAAACACTCCGGTTACATTTCAAAATTGTGGATCTCATAATGATTCTCAACAAATTCTCCCTTGCTTGGGTACGCTAAAGTTATTCAACAAGAGCTTCAAAATATCACAACTAGAGTTAAAACTAACCACTCAAAACATTCAAAATTCCATATATTATATATTTGTTTCATATGAATAACATATATAAAATAACATAACATGTCCAAATAAAATACATATAGGGTAAGATTGAGAGTTATCTTCAATTTTCATTTCCCCAGTCTTAATGCCTCCAGTTAAGTTATCATCTTTTAGGATAGTTTGCATATGTCGATTCATGATCTTACTAGAAAAAATATATCTTACAACTCTATAGTTTTCAAAAGAACCAAACTTTAAAGCGACAATGCAAGGACTTGCAGTCGTTATTATAGTTACATTGCAAGAAGCACTTTCATCATCAAACATTATATCTTCATTCTCGTGTAACTGCATAATTTTATCTTTTAAAACAAAACTCTTTACTCTTCCATTTGGTGATCTTCACTCTCAAATTCAGAACATAGTTGTAGACCAGCAGCAAATATGCAAATAAAAATTACCATAGCAACACTTGTAAGACTAGGAGTGCGAGATATGTGCTTGATCTCATTGGAGTTGTCGGTTTTTACTGATATTTAGTTCTAATGCCAATAAGATTATTATTAAAATAAATGTAACACACATTTTTGTAAAATAAGAATTCATAATTATTGCTTGTCAAAACAGATACAGAAATAATGTTCTTATAAGTATTATAAATATACAAAACATCCAATAATAAGATTATATGATGGTTTAATAAAATGGAGATATCTCATGCTTGCTTGGCTGGAAGTTGGAGGGACAGACAAAATTATCGAAAAGTCAACCTAATTGTATTATTTAATTGGATAATTTTGTCATTTACTAATTGAATTTATTAGTAAATAGTATCAATAATTCATTAATTAGAAGTTTAATTCTATTAGGACTAGATAACTATATTTTTTATATAAAAAATCATATAACTAATATTAAAAAAATAAATTAATAAAAATATATTAGTGTCCAATATTTTTTTTTTTTACATTCCGTGAATACTATTAATGAAAATTAATATTATTATTTTTAATTACAAATAAGTAATAATTATAAATAAAACTCCAACATTTAATCCGATTTTTAATTTAATGTCTAATATTTTTTTAAGTTCCATGAATATTATTATTTTTGTTTTATATTATTATTTTAAATTTATGAATTACAAATAAGTGATAATTATAAATAAAACACATTTAATCCAATTTTTAATATAATATCCAAAAAATTGACATTGAAGAAGAAATATTTGATATATTTAGAGTTATATAATATATTTAGTTATTATTATTATTATTATTATTATTAAGTACTATGATTATTGTTGACCACTTCTTATATTTTATCTAAACTCCGCCCCTGTTCGTGTCTATAATTAAGTAGGAGAACGCTCAAATGAGAAGTTTTGCAAGATTAAAATAAAAAAATATTAGAAATATAATTCAATAATAAAATTTTCTTAATCATATACATAACAAGTTAAATTTTTAAAATTTACATACATAGTAAAATATAATTTTCTTTTATATTAAAATATAAGAATAAAATATAATTAACAAATATTAATATTTAAATTAAATGTTATTTAATTACATGATAATTAAAAGTAACTAAAATTAATTTGTTGGATAAAATTATTATTATTATTATTATTAAAAATTATACGCATGGATGATTAGAAATAGGGGGACATACAAAATGATCGTAAAATACTTATATCCTACCTCTATTTTATATATAATTCTTAATAATGGACAAATTAGTAATATTCATATAAGTTATAATACGAATTCAATATCTAATAATTACATCATCATACTACTATATATAAAATTGGATAATAGAGAGACATACAAAATAACCGTAAAATATTTACTATCTCTATTTTATATATGACTCTTAATAATTGACAAATTAGTAATTTGATAATAGACAAAATTACCATAAAATATTTACTACCTCTATTTTATATATGATTTTTAATAATAGACAAATTATTAATTTTCATATGAATTATAATATGAGTTCAATATCTAATAATTACGTACAACATAACCAACCTAATTGTATTAATTACTAGGTTTAATTTTGTCATTTAATAATTTAATTTATTAGTGAATAATATTAATGATTATTATTAATATTTATTTAACAATAATAAATCTAATTATTATAAATGAAGGCACAATAAAAAAATATAATAGACAAGATAATTAAAGGGTTAGATAATACGACGTTGTTTTTTTATATATAGTATGATATAAGAATCAAATATAATTAAATATTAATATTTAAATTAAATGTGACTTAATTACATGATAATTACAAGTAACTAAAATTAATTTACCAGACAAAATTATTATTATTATTTATTTAATAATAATGAATTCAACTATTAAAAACTACGTGATGATCGAGAATAGTGGGAATAAACAAAATAACTATAAACTATTTATTGTCTCTATATTATATATGACTCTTAATAGTGAATAAATTAATAATTTGATGAAATTAGTTAATTAGATTGATTTTTTCATTTAATAATTTAATTTATTAATAATAAAATTAATAATTTATTTATTAGAAGTTCAATTCTATTATATATATATATATATATCAGATAATTAATATTAAAAAGAAAAAATTAGTTAATAAAAAAATAATTTATTATAGTTTTAATTATTATAATCGGACAACTTTAATATATATATATATATATATATATATATATATATATATCCACTATAGCTTTATTTTTTTAATTAACACAATTTTAAATTTCATCATATTATAATAATAATAATAATAATAAAAAAAAAGTAGAAATTCAGGGGAGACAAATTTACCAAAAAATCGATATGATTATATTAGTTAATTAGATTAATTTTTTCATTTAATAATTTAATTTATTAGTAAATAGTATTAATAATTCATTAATTAGAAATCTAATTCTATTAAGACTATATAACTATATATAATATATAAAAAATAAATAACTAAATATTTAAATTATCTTATTTTATTTATTTTTATTACTTATTGAATTAATTAACTTAATTATTGAGTATTTTAATTATTTGTTATTTATTATTTTGGATGAAAAAATATTAGTTTAAATATATTTATGAATTATATTAGGTAACTATTAAAGCATTCATTTCAATTTGATAATAAAATACAAGTTGAATAATTTGAGAGGATATTGTAGATAACTATTTATCGTGAAGGATTCGAATAAGAGTCATAGCTAAATTTAAAGATACTTTAGAAAGATTATAATAAAAATATCTTATATTATAACCATATTAATTGGATTATTAATTAGTTTTCTTCTTCTTGTAAGGATAGATTTTTAACTTTAAAATATAATAAATTTATAAAATTTTTTATTATATTTTTATTTAATGTTTTGTTTTTAATCTTGAAATGGATTATTTCAATCACATTGAATAGATTTAAAAGGTTTAAGGAAAAAATATAAAATTGATCTCAAGTGTGATAATGATTTTTATTATCATTATTATATTATATCATAATATATATAAAATTGAAAATAAGGGAACAGACAACCTTATCAAAAAGCTAACCTAATTGTATTAATTAATTGAGTTATTTTTGTCTTTTAATAATTTAATTTATTAGTGAATAGTATTAATAATTCATTAATTAAATAACTATGTTTTATATATATATAAAATAGATAACTAATATTAAAAAGAAAAAAATAATTTAACTAAAAAAATTAGAAAGATACGGTAAAAAAAATATAATGGATAAGATAATTTATATATAGTAAATAAATTAATAATCATAATTGACAAAATAATTAATGGACTAGATAATTTAGTGTGATTTGATTATATATAATATGATATAAAAATCAAATATAATTAATAACCATTAATATTTAAATTAAACGTGATTTAATTATATAATAATTAAAAGTAATTAAAATTAATTTGCTAGACAAAATAATAATAATTATTATTAAATAAATCTAATTATTAAAAACCACACGTATAGATAATAATATTTTATATATGTGATTTTTAGTGATTGACAAAATAAGTGCCAATTTCATGCTTCGTAAATGATTTCTACGCTTTTTACAAGTAATAATATTTTCTTTTTGCCTTAAAAATCTTGAATGATAACTTCTCCAAAAAAAAATATCTAAAATGATATAAAAACATTCACCTAATATTTAAAAATTTTGTCTTATAATATCATGTAAAATTAAATTTATATATCCTCTATGAAATTAACATATAAGCATTAACCGTATCGTACAATAAATTTTACACGTCTATATGTATTGTTATTCAAAATTTAATAACAATTGTTTTCATTAACATATTAAATTTATATAATGGTAAATTTAAATTAAATTACAACCATGCACATAATATATAATATGAATTTCAAAATATTAAGTACAATTGTTATAAGTTATTTGAAAAGTTATAATTTTTTAATAATTTTTATATATTTCAATAATTAATTTATTTTAATAATATGCATAACAAGTTAAGTTTTTAAAATTTACGTGCATAATATAATATAATTTACTTTTATATAAAATATAAGAATAAAAAAATAATTAATAACCATTAGTATTTAAATTAAATGTAACTTAATTAGATGATAATTAAATGTCACTAAAATTATTATTATTATTTAATAATGATGAGTCCAATTATTAATAATTATGTGCATTGCACATGCATGATTGGAAATATGAGAGACACGTAAAATAACTGTAAAGTATTTACTACTTTTATTTTATATATAATTTTTAATAATAGACAAATTAATAATTTAAAGAGACGGACAAATTTATTGTAAAATGCCTCTATTTTATATTACTCTTAATAATTGATAAATTAATAATATTCATATGAGTTATAAAACGAGTCTAATATCCAATAATTACGTAAATTAATGATTGTCTTAACTCTTAATAAAATCATAACATATATAAAAGTGAGAATAGAGAAAACAAGCAAAATGACCGTAAAATATTTACTATTTCTATTTTATATATAATTCTTAATAATGGATAAATTAGTAATTTGATAAAATTTGAAATAAATAAGCATTTTTATATAATTCACCATGAATAAAATATCAAAATAAGATAAAACAAATTAATAAAAAATAAAAAAAAAACAAATATATAAAACTAAATGGTGATCAATAACGACTAATACATGCAATATCTCTATTTTATATATGACTCTTAATATTTGAAATAAACATGCTTCTCATTGTAAATATTAGTAGTATTAGAACTTTATTTATGAACAAAAGTTCTATTAATATTGAAATGAAATTAGCTTATTAATGCTGTTGTGATATTATAACTCTATATTTAGTTCAAGCATTAATTAGTTAATTAACATTCCAAATAAGGGAAAATAAATTAATAAAAAATATATAAAAAAACAAATGGTGATTAATTACGAGTCCAATATCTAATAATTACGTGCAAAACACGTTAATAAAAATCTAAATCTAGTATATATGAAAGAAAACAGCTAACAGAATTCTTGGCATAAAACAAGTAATTACTAATTAAGCAATCAAAACTCAATTTATAACTATATACTCCGATCTATCCTTCATTAACCATAATCAAACATTTCCTGATTTAACATTTTGACTGCTTGATTGGTTATGAATGGCACTTCTTCTCATTGCCAAAGCCGAACTCCACAAAAACTCACCACTTAGAGCTAGCAATTGTGTTAGGCCAGGGCCTACAGCAAGTTACAAAAAATATGCCCAAGGCAGAAGATAAACCATATATATTTAGCCACACCAAGACTGAAAGAATTACTCAAGGTGAAAGAATGATTGGTAGGTTCATCCCACATGAGAGGTAAAATCCAGCATGAATCCGACATGAAGTGGCAGATGTGTCGGTCCTATCTAACGATTTTCCATCAAAGGCAGAATGCAAGATTGTTGTCAAGTTATAGACGATTCGAACCATACAGAGATAAGCATATGAAGAAACTAAGATAGGAAGGAACAACTTTCCAAATGAACCTTCCAACCTATCTTGGTGGATAAACAATTCACATAGAACTTTTCATTGCCAATATGCATACAACAATTGAAGGAAGACAAGGAAGTTCTATCAAATATAATTGAAATATCTCAATTGCCTGAAAGCATATCAACATAAAATCCAAATCATAAAAATTTCACGTGCTTTTGAAATTTTCTTCACTAACATTGTTGTCATAAAATAAACCAGTCTTTCAAGTTCTTTTAGAACTTAATCATTACTAATTTTTTGCCTCATTTCGATTTCTGTATGGTCTGAGGTATTTCCTGGATTAACAAGCCCATTTTTGTATAAGGCATGCAGTTCATGAAAATATGGGCGAGTCTTACCATTTCCATGCCATATCTTTCCTCCGTTTACTAATGATTTTCTGAAGTACTTGTTGATGTTCTCCCATTTCTCTTTACACTTCTTTGCAGTACGGTTATAGCCCATGTCGGACATTCTAGTAGATATCTCATCCCAAATATTAGCGTATTTGTTTCCCATGGCTCGAAACTTCTGCTCCATAGCAGCTCGCACCATTATAAGAGCCTGTACTTCAGCTTCTGGCCATCTTCTGTTGCTTGGATCACTGTCCAAATCCTTTTCAATGGATAGATTGCTGCCATCTTTTTCTCCACCATTCTCTATGGGAGGAACCATTGCCATCAACGATTGAGGACTTCCGATTTCATGGCCCATCACGTTCTGAATAAAGGAAATGAGAGCTAGGTTTCGAGCATTCTCTTGTGCCCTTACCTCCTCCTCCCTTTTCATCCTTTCTCTCTCCTGCTGTTTCCAGGCTTCTTCTCTGATTATTCTCTCCCTCTCTCTCCTCTCCATTGTCTCTATCAACTGTTTATGCATCTGCTCTTGCTTATCCATTATTTTCATCACCAAGCTTTCCAAAAAACCCTCAAGTTTTTTCCTTGTCTTTCTCTTTCTCTTTCGACTTGCATTTTCCTCAATGCCAGACGAATCATCACCTGAATAACTGAAAAGCAAAAGACTTCATTAGCAAAGTTGGTTTTCAAAGAAATACATGCACACATACAAAATTGAAAAACAATTAAAGATTGTGCTCGAAGATAAATTTTACAACTTCACATAAATAATTCAACAAAATGTATGTACGTTGCATTAATAGGGATCTATGACCATAGGCAACAACGAGTATAATTGTAATTCAAATCAATGCCCTATGAACAATCCAAATAGGAATAAAGATACTATCTTTATGCAAGCAACACCACATAATAATTTACAGCCATTAGCTCTCTGGTCGTATTAAACAGTCAAAATATGAAAAAAGGTAAATTTCCCTAACATTACTAATGAAGCTCATCTATCTTCTAGTTTCTTTAAAATTTAAAGACCAAACCTTTTTCTTGACTTTATCATAAAGATCTTCACATCTTCAATAAGCAATAAGCAGGAAATTATAACCCAGTGAAAGCGGAAAAGAAATTCTAAGCTAACACAAGTCACCGAATCTATAGTTCAAAATTATTATTGTTCTTGAAATATTCAGAAAAGGAATACCTTGACCCATCCTCGAATAAACCTCCCCCGCAATTCGGGTACCCATTTTCTTCACTAGTACTCGAGCCGATTCTCGTCGAGCATTCTGCTACCAAACGCTGGAGCCCATTGTCACCGAAACCATTCGCTGGTACGTCACTCCCCTCCGCTTTCACAGGCGGCGTGAAATACTCGCTCGTGTGGACACTAATCCCACACATCTGGTCTACTAAAAGGCCTAACTTCTCCAGAGTTCCATCAAGACCAACAGCCGGCGGCAGATCATTCGCATGAAAACTGGATGGGGACCTTCCGTGTGCTCTAATCGGACGAAGCTTCTGTGGCGGAAAGTTTTGACGGTCGATTTCTAATGAGTGAACAGCGGCGGCTGGACTAGACAGTAGAAGGCTTTCGGTGGGCGGAAATGGAGATATGTGATGAGGGAAGTCGGAGGAGTTGGGAATTTGCCGGTCGCCGGTGAGTAATTCCATGCGATGGTAAATTTTTTTCAAAAAAAGAAAAATCCTTTAATTAAAAAAAAAAAAAAGGGATAAAGGTAACAGCGGCGCTGAGTTTTTCATTTTTCCCCTCTGATATAGGTGAAATGGTAGCTAGTAAATGAGAGGAGTAACAAGGGTAAATAAATGGCGCCCAGTAATTTACGTAAATGCCTTTCTGTTTCTGGTATTTACGGATTTGTCCTGTGCCGTTTTGAAGAAGTTGATTGTCGTTTACTGACAGAATTAAAATCATTCAAATACGCTAAAATCAAATGAACACAGCAGTGTTTGTTATTGAGAGCCAAAAATGTCCAATTCTCTTTCAGTTCTCCATAGCCAACTGATTCAGTAAGTATTTCTTCTCTGTATTTGTTCGTCTCTCTCTCTCTCGATGGAAGTGAAAATTAATATTTTACATGCACTTTCTCACTCCAATACAGGGCATCAGTTGCCATACTGGACTCTCTATCCAGAGCAAACTACACACCAGCGGAAGGCTCAAACTTCTCTACCAAATCCGTACTTGAATCTCTCCTCTCCATTCAAAAATTTAACCCAAACTCTGAAATCACTGAAACGCAACTCCACAATTCAGTAAAGAATTTTGCTTTCGCTTGTGCCTTAATCTGCTCCTCTCAGTCCTCCACCCATGAATTGCTCTCTTGGCTACCCAACGACATTTGTGTTGCTGCGAATTCGGCTTTTGATGAGTTCTCGAGGGCATATTGCAGAAGTGGTTTTCGGGAGAGAAATGGGAGGAGGGTTAGTGAGTTGTTCGGATTAGATTCAGGTTTGGTGAGCGAGGAGAAGAGATTGGTGGTGGAATTTATGCCTGAGGTTTTGCCTTACTTGAAAGAGAGTATTAAGGAAAGTTGTATTGATAAGGATGTCGATGGCGATGACGTTTCCGCTGCGTCAGCTCGAGCTCCGGTTGGGTTTGCTATTGGCGCTGCCTATCAGTTTAGATGGTTTGTTACTCAGGTCTGAAAATTTGGGATTTTTCTTTTCCTTTTCGATATTTGTTTGGTTTGGATGTGTATTGGTGATGTTTTGTTGTTTGTTTTTTCGTTAAATTGGTAGGTTGAATATCCACACTTGGGAAAATTGTGTACTTTGGTTATTCCTTGTGGGTTGACTGCACTTGATCACTGGTCATCGGAGGTGAAAGTATGTATATGCTCTGTCCTTTTCCTAGTGTGCCTGATTGCTTTGTCTTTGGATTTCTGCTTTGCTTCAATTGATTCAGATTGTTACCCATTCATTGTTTTGTTCATGGTCTAAAATATACATTTTTCTGCTGAAGTGCCCAGATTTTATTTCCCTGAGTTGATGTCTGCAGTTCCCTCAATTTGTTTTTCATAGTAGCAAATGACTATTTTTTTCATATGATTAGAGCATGTCTTATTTTTATGTATATTTTCATGGGAGTAGTTATTCTTTGAAAACTTATCTTTAGCTATTCTAGGTTCGTGGGAGTCTGAAAGAATGTAGAAATCTATATATATATATATATTTAAAAAAATAGTTATTATGCTCTTTTTCTTTCATTGTTTCAGGGACAAGGCATGATTAGTTTCATACATCTTGCTAGAAATGTGAATACTACTGAGCTTAGTTGGTATGAGGATGTGATTCTCGATGCATGCTGCCAGAATATTGCTTCTGCTGATGAGATATGGAGTCATGTCGTTGAAATGTCAGTGCTTCTTGTGACTTGTATCCAGTGAAGTAATCCTCGTAGTTCCTGGTGAATTTCTCATGCTTCTGCTATTTTATTCTGGTTTGTTTCACCTAGTTTAATTTTACAGGTTTTAACATGTCAATTACTATCTATCATAACTTTCTATAAACTTTGAAGTTACAAAAGTTGCAAAATACTAATACTAATGATGTTGATGATGTGGTATCGGATAGATACTGAATTTCAAAATGAGTCGTCATAATCTTTCTTTCCTCACTTGCATTCATTGAGCAGCATGATTTGCTTTTGCACTTAATTTCTTTTTCTGAGTGTTTTTTTTTTATCAGTTTATTTAAGTACAGTTGATTTTCAAGTTTTTGCAAGTCATTGCATGCATCTAGTCTTTACCCAAAGGTATTGCAATAAATTGCATGCGATATGCTTCATTGTCTCTGTTTGATAAATATGTTACTCCTTTATGTTGTTTTTGGAATAGCAGTGTAGTCTAATTTATTAGCCACTACTGTGTTCGTTCCATTGGAAAAAACTATATTGATACCTTTTGAACACAAGTCCTATAGATAACAAAATTCTTAATCTTTATCAGCTTCCTTCTGCTAATCTGCTTGCTGGTTTTCCAAATACTTCCTTACTAGTTTTTCAAGTGCACATTATCATGTATTCACTCTAGTATTTTATAATTCATAAGTTTTTAATTCACTCTTTCTACAGGTTTGAGAGGATACTCAATGAGATGTTAGGTCACTTGGAGCGCCAGCCCAGGAATAAGAATCGCCGCATGGCATGGCTTACATTTGTAGAGCCACTTTTCCATGCAGTTGGTCTTGTGTTGTTAGCTCATTTTAGGCGGATTTTTCCACTTCTCTTTCTGTGGATGCATGCTGATGACAATGAAACTGTTCTGCTGGTAAGAATTTTCATTTGATGCTGACTACACCTTGAAATTGATATATATACCATGTATTGCTCAGATAGTAATGCATACTTTGGAGAAATATCTTCATTGTGTCCTTTTTTGATAAGGCTTCTAGCAATAATTAACAATACAGGAGGAAAGACGTTATCTGGTTTCAGGTTTTCATCTATCAAGATTTTCATTTTTTTTTCTTTGAATGCTTTCAATGTTTCCTTTTTTCTTTTTCTTTTTTTTTTCTCTTTTTGTGCATAGTATTTCTTGAGCCATTAGTTGGAGTTTCCTTTTTTTTTTTTTCATGTCTCCTGCCTTTTTTGGTAGCTTTTCATTTAGGAACTTGATCTGTTCTCCTGCCAACCCTGGAAAAGGAAAAAAAAATGAAACAAAAGGAAAAAAAGGGATACCCTCTCATTTTTCAATATAAACACACACTTCGCATAATAGTTCGACTTATTATTTTTCTCAAATTATTGATCTTTTTTCAATTTTGTTCCAGAATTGCTTTTGAGAATGTGTCATTACTGATTTTGTTCTTTGTCCAGGTTCTCAAACGGCTTCAAACAGTAATAAAGTTAACGTGGATAAGGAACACACCATATATTGAAAGGTGAAGATAATAATGTTCTAACCTACATATGTTTAGGTGGCATTTGAAAATCCATGCAATTGCCATTGAAATTCAGAAGCATAATGATCTATACAGTTACATTAGGCTATCATATGCAGTTGGCTCTGTAACCTGTTTCTTCTTAAACAACCCTAAGTAGGTTCAACTTTCAATACTTCAATTTCCGGCCGATTTTGCCTTCAACGGAATCTGAAGACCAAGCTTGCAATATTCTATTAAACAAAAGCATATGCTTTTAGCCTTTCATTTCATTTTCATCACTTGTACTTGCTTTCAGATTAGTAGAAGAGCTTGTACTATTATACAAGGAAGCAGCATTAAGAACAGCTCGTGAAGAAATTAGAAGTGACGTCCTTGAGATACTGATCCTTCTCCAGCAGTAAGGAATTTTTTTTTTTCCATGTTTGTAGTTGGTATCAGATAGACTTTTTCATCATAAATAGATTATAGGGCTTATATCTATTTTTTTTTTCTTTAAATTTTTTCCTGTAATTCCCAGATGCAAGGGCCTGCAATTTGAATCAACCTGGGACAAGCACAAGGATGACCTGAATTTGACTACTCTTAATTCATCATTAAGGGGAAACATTGAAGATAACGTTGATTCCCATACACAGAGTTGTCATCTTCAAGGAGGTTCCCAGTTACTGAGAGCTTGAGACTGCTGGAGGCTGAAAACTTCGGGTTATATTAGCAGTGAAAAATTCTTGTCGTTAAATAATATATTAGAGAAATGTTATTCATTTCCCACCATACATTTTTAATACAAAAAAGATATCTCTTTTTTTTATAAAAAAACTAGTTTTTATTATGAAAATAATATTATTTTGTAAGTAAACAGATATATATATTTTTTTACACCAGAAGTATATGGTAGAAAGTATATAAACAGGTGTTGGTAGCATTTCTAAATATATTTATCATGTAAGAAAATTGAATTTACTTGTACTCCAATTTTTAACATAATTAAATGTATGTAATTGTTATTTTTGCAATTCTCAGACGTTCTTCCATGTAAATACATGATCAAGTATCCTAATAGAGGCATCTGAAAAATCAACTAAGCAGTAGATACACAAGATGATACATGGCAGTAAAAATTGGACGGTTTTCTTTTCATTAATTAATCAATATGAGAAATGTGAATAACAAACTGATTCTGTAGAGATCCAATTCTAGAATAATTTTCCTGAAAGAATTAAGGAAAAAAAATTAAACGATATTCCCCTATAAACCCTGGCCGGGAATAATAGAGATAAATCAGTTGCTTATTTTGAGTTTTCTACTTCTTGCTAATTCTGCAGTTGTTGCTGATACAAATGGAAACCTATTTCCGGGTTCCAAGTAAGAAAAGGAAGAAAAAATTATAGAATTTAGAGGGCAAAACCCATTGCACCTTTTGCAGCTGAAACTCGCTACCCAGAAATGTTGCTGCTGTCCTGGCACCAATGGAGACAAAAATATGTGGAAAATGTAGCTTCAATCTTTTCACAGAATTACACACATCATTTGCTTCGTTTCTTGGCTTCGCTGTATAGAATGACTCCAAAGACTGTAAGTGTGTAACCAAGCATTCCAGTCACAGACACTGGATTTCTGAAAATTAATATTGAAACCACAACAGCCACAGCCCCTTTTGCATTCCCTAGAACCTGAGACCAAAAACACTTTTATTCTCCAGTCTTTTAAAGAGATTTTTTTGAACACACAAGCACAACCGAAACGAGTGGCGAATTACACCGAAAGACAAATAAAAAAATTCACGAGACTAGTATCGTATAATGATATGCAACAAACATACTGAACAAGTTATGCAACTAAATGATGAGACTTGTACGGTATAATGAAGAAATGATTTATGCATACATCTGGCACAAAACACCAATCTATCATCCACAGTTACAAGGAAGATAATTTAAGCCATGCAACTTTCAAGAGAACCAAGAACGAGGAACAATAAACCATATTCCAATAAGGAGGCACTTCCAAAAAGAACAAGAAAAACTAAAGACAGTTAAGTCATTGCGATCCCAACATGAATAATGTTATTTCCAACAGATAGTATTGAAAACTTTGCAAGCATTTGACAGCAAAACTAACCTTACAACCCAAGGCTTCTTGCTTCATAAAATAAATTTAATTACCACTTTCCTCGTCCTACTAAGTGAACCATATCAGTAAAAATAAAATGGAGCTTTATCAAGTGTCAGATCCAAATACTTGCTCAAGTATGATCAAGTACCAAAAGAGGTGAGCTAATTACCCTACTGTCATAGGCACCACAAAAGGAAACAGACATTGCTCTCAGAAGAGGAAAGAGAAGCATGATTTCTTCATTATCCAGCACTCAGGGTATTAAAGAAGGTACTACCAGAAAGTACAGGGGCCTATTGCACTTCTAAAACCATTACATCCCAAAGTTAAATCAAATGGATCAGTATGCTTATAAAAGATTTCCAACTTCCAAATATAGACCAGAAAGACGTGCATTACATGGAATATATGCAAAGGTAGTTGCAAAATTGTATATTCCGGTTCCATGGTTCACATGGGATTAAATTTAGCACCCTCAACAATTACACTCCTTCCTATTACTCAGGCAGAATAAATTATTGCATTCCTAAGGATCGCTCTTGAAAGTAAATGCAAGTCTTGAAATGCAACATCAAGAAGTATTTGGGGAAGGATCTCTGCAATAGCAAGACATACCTGTAAAGTCAAGGCACTGGTGTGTTTTGTGACCAAGAAATTGGTCAAATTTACAAAATATGCCAGCACTGAGTTGAATAATAGGTACCAGACAATCTTAATATCATCCCTGGCAAGAGCCAGAGTAATGCCAACCACGTTATCTTCCATGATGAGAGTTGCAGGAAGTAAAAACACTACAGCTATAGGAGCCATGTAGAGAAGGAGATTCATAGAATTCAGCTTCTCCCTGAAAAGAAATTAAATGCTTTTTAGAACGGATTTCTACTTTAGTAATATGAAAGAACTAGCTGTATCATTTCCACTCATAAGAACAATCCACACCAAAAAGGCGAAAGAAAGAAAAGATCCTTACCCCTCAGAAGAAAGTAAAATCCCCTGCAGCACTGACTTGAGTGCCCTTGCAGCTGTAGCAGCAACGCACATTATAAACCCAAACAGATGAAAGCTTGGTTCCCCCTGTGGCCAGCAATAATAAAAGAATAAGCATCTACTGGGTACCAGAAAGGAAAATGAGCGGGCATTCTGTCTAGTGACTCCATTCTAATAAAAAAAAAAGGAACATGAGTGGGCATTCTATCTAGTGACTCCATTCTAATAAAAAATCTTGCCACCATTGAGAATTAATTTTGGTTAATTCAAGTAATGGAAATTTTTTTTTTTTTTACGTTCAAAAAACACAACAGTAACACTTTATGGAAACAACTATACTGGACTCAGCAATGGTACTCCTAAATAATGACAACCAAACAAGCCTGCAAATCCTACATTTCATTTACTTTCATTTTCAAGACTCAAGGTACTGCATTCAGGCTACAGTTATTAAAGGAGCAAAATGCACCGAGGTGTTAAGGGTTTTGGAGCCTAGGAGCAAGGCAGTCGCCTGAATGACATGAAGCACAAAAATAAAAAATAATTGAAAAAATTATAAATTGTATTATTAGACTATTAGCAAGGTAATATAATATTATAACTGTTAAAACTTAAAACACATGAGTCATAATAATAAAACAAAAACACATACACAGAAAAAAAAATTTAATTAAGATTTGAAATCTTAAACATAAGGCTCATAAGCTTACTAAAGACTTGAAGTTCTAAACAAACAAGGATCCTAACCTTACTAATATTGTATTTAACAAGTTCTAACATTTATTAATTATGAACTATTATAACAAAACACAATTAGTCTTGCGTCTAACTTGTGCTGTTCAAATCGTCTTTATGGAGGCTGAAACAGATGTTTTTTTTGCCCTAATTTTTATTTTTTTGTTTTTATTATTTGTTTTGAAAATAATTAGATGTAATAAGGTCTATTAAGAGTTCTTTTGAATTTATAATCAATAGTTCAGGTTTCCTCACACTAAAAACAAGAAAAAAAATACAAATATTTTACTAATGTTACAAAGGCGCACCTTCTTTGTAACAGCGCTCGCCTTTGGATTTTCAAGGCACTAAGGCCGGTGCGCTTTGCGTGCCTCACAACTATGATTCAGGCCAAAATATCATTTATTTCTTTCTTAAATCGGACAATTCAAATATTTCTTTCATTACGTTAATAAAATGCTCTCCCCTTAAGTGAAAGATTGTAGTAAGTACCCAAAGGCCAATTTCAACACCCACCACTAATCAGTTCAAAAGTCAAACTACTCCACTATTAATTAACTAAATCCCATCAGAAATTTAACTAATAGCAATTGAATTATCATATCTTCCCCAGTTATCATTAATAGCTAATAAAATCAACTTGAACAGCTATAATTCAAACCAATTACTGGTAAAAACAACTAATTGTAGCACCAATCCAAACAAACCCATTTCTACAATTCACAAAACTAAAACTCTCATTAAGTAAAATAGAAATGAAATTAAGAAAAGTAAACACATACCCCACTGGCAATAATAACTCCAGTAACTACAGGAATCAAGGTGATATAAGTAAGCCAAGCTTCCCTCCTAAGGGTCATCAAATAAGCGAAAACCGCAGTGAAAAACGGCGTCGTAGCACCAATCGCCTGATTAAACGAGACGGGCAAGAACCTCAGTGAGATATTACCAAACACGACCGACACGCAGAAGACGAGACTTAAAGCGGAGATCTTGAAGAACTGGACACGGGAGCGAATTGTCTGCATAGGGACCATCTTCATCCACGCAATGGCGACATAGCTAAGCAAACTACAAGCGGTCATGTGGCACATGGTAAGGAAGATCGGATACTTGAACCCATAATTACTCAGCAAGTACTTGTTCAGTAACAAAACCCCAATATTGGATGAGTACCAGGACGCAACTAGACCGATGGTGAACAACCGCGATGTAGCCTTCATGGTGGCTTCCTTTTTTTTTTTTTAGTTCTGATCGGACGGCGAAGATTTGAGGAGGTGGACGAAGATTATGTGAGGCAAGGTGTACTGGGTTGTTACGGATCTGGAAAGAAATGATTGTCAATGGAGATTGAAGAGTCTCCCAAAGATCTGTGACATAGAAAACTCAAATTTTCAACGCATACAGAAGGAAAAAGATTGGATTTTTAAGAAGAAAAACTCAGAAAGAAAAATTGTAAGGAATTGAAAGGATTGAATAGGAATGTGGATTTCTCTGCAAATAGATATGTGGAGAGAGAGAGAGGGCGCGAGAGAGGAATTTGAGCAGAGGAGGAAGAGGAAGAAGAAAGGAGGGAAGGAGGTGGTAAACGCGTGAGGAGAAAGAGGGTTTATTATTATTACTATTATTATTATTATTATTATTATTGCTGTTTTCAGTTTGTTTTTCTGAAAGAAGAGAGAAATATTTATATTTAATTATTATTATTATTATTATTTTATAAAAAGGTAGTATATTAAGGTAATTTATGTTTATACATATAAAAAGTTTAGCATTACAATTTAAATGTGAGAAATAAACAGAAAAAGGAAAAAAAAATAAAAACCAATTAAAATTTTTTTTTTTGAAGTTTAAATTCTGTTTACATACAAGAAAAGAAGAATTGTTTGCATATGAAGTAAGGAAAAAGCTTTAGTTAAAATAATTTATTGTCACATTATAAAATAATTTTAATATTTTTTCGATGAAGAGAGTGCTGTAAATTATACAATATGAATAATTACTTTTTTGTATTCCCTAAAAAAGCGGTAAATTATTATAAATATTAATAGAAGATGATATTTGAATTTGAAACTAATGGAAATATCATTCAAACCATGTTGACAATTAATTATAATGATTTGTTGAATAAAATTATACCTTTTTTTTTTATTATAATGTATTGTTGATTCTTGAATGGGTTTGGAAACAAATATATAAATTTAATTTTGATAAAATGTTTCCTTTAAATGCAGAATTTCTTGCCACTTAAAACTGGTAATAACTAATGCCTCCAACAGAGAAAAAAAAATGCAGGCTTTAATTTTACAAAATAATAATTAATATTTTAAATAAAAGAAATTAACAAAACCTTGGCAAATGTTGATTCCACATTCAACCAAACTAAGCAACAAAAAGCAGTAAAAACAGCATCAAGGTGGACCTTTAATTTGTATCTATTAATTAGACTATTCTACAATTATTAAAATTAACTAAAAAAATTAGGTACTAAAATAATAAGTTTCCCCTCCCCTGACTTTGAAAATGAAAGATGCACTTGTTTATAATTAAAATAATTTTTATAAAATTAAATTGTTACTGTTTATATAATTGGATTACGGTTTTTATATGATCAGGAATATGAAGCTCCCAATCCATGAAGTGGACCCTAGTCCACGTCTAACACTCCAACTTAACACGTTTTCTACACAACGGAGTCTTGGGTTAAACAAAAGAAATGCAACGGACTAGTTCAATCGGGATATCAATTCTGATACAAAACCACCAGCATATTCATATCAGGTCTTCGAGCAGCCGCAGTTGTGGTTGACTTGATAACGTGCAGATGCCGACGTGAATGCTACCTAATTGATTATACTAACAGTTATATGCTTGTCTTAAAAATGAAACTATTTATATATGAATATGAATTAATTCAGACTCTAACACTGTAAATGACTCATTAAATCAGTTATCGTTTATTTAACAGTTTATTATTCGGATAACTGTACTAATTCTAGAGCTAATATCTGAAAAAAAAAA
>CATIWF010173999.1:0-12846 GCA_949630135.1 Balakata baccata
CCAGTCACTGTCAGAATATCCAAAGAGCTTGAAATCCTGACTTTTGCTGAACTTTATGCCATAACTTTGACTTCCTTTGAGATATCTAACCACCCTTTTTGCGGCTGTCATGTGCAACTCACTTGCACAATTCAAAAACCTGGATAATACACTCACAGAAAACAAAATGTCAGGTCTTGTTGCTGTGAGATACATTAAACATCCAATTAAGCTTATGAAAATTTTTTCATCAACAAAATCTGCTCCATCTTCCTTTTGCAACTTCTCTTTTTGATTCATTGGAGTGCTCACACTTTTGCAATCCTCCATTCTGAACCTCTTTAGAATTTCCTTTAAGCATTTCCTTTGACAAATAAAGACTTCATTCTGACTTTGCTTGATCTCTATTCCTAGGAAATAAGTCATCTCTCCAAGGTCTGTCATCTCAAAGATTTTCATCATCTCCTTCTTGAATTCTTCAATCTGAATTGAATTATTTTCTGTTACAAGTAAGTCATCTACATACAAGGAAATAATAACAATATTAAGGTTAGATTTCTTAACATAAAGAGTGGGTTCACTTAAGCTCTTTTCAAAGCCTAAGCTCAGCAAGTGTGCATTTATCCTACTGTACCAAGCTCTAGGAGCTTGCTTCAAACCGTACAACGCCTTCTTTAATAAATAAACCTTTTCCTCATGATCTGGTACAATAAAACCCTCTGGCTGCTCCATATAAATTTCTTCTTGTAGTACTCCATTCAAAAATGCAGACTTCACATCCAATTGGAAAATTTTCCACCCTTTATGTGCTGCCAATAACATTTTGATTGTATCCAATCTGGCTACTAGGGCAAAGGTTTCAAAGAAATCTACTCCCCATACTTGAGCATAACCTTTCACTACCAACCTTGTCTTATACTTGTTGACCGAGCCATCAGGATTGAGCTTTGTTCTGAAAACCCGCTTAACACCAATGACTTTTCTGTCTTGAGGCCTCTCTACAAGCTCCCAAGTCTGATTTTTTTCAATCATTGCCAACTCCTCCTGCATTGCACTTAACCATTTTTTATCTCCTTTAGCTTCCTCATATCCAGAAGGCTCAAATACAGCAACGTTGCATCTTTGATAAATATCAGAGAGTGGTCTTGTTCCACGAATAGGTTGATCATCCACCAAGTCTTCAATCTCCAGCTGTGAATTTTGATTTTTGACTTGAAACTCTTCATTCTAGTCCCACTGTTCATGTTCAAGGAATTGAACATCTTTGCTTATTAGAATCTTCCCTGATTGAGGTTGAAAGATCCTATAAGCCTTGGAAACCAGGTTGTACAGAATGAAAATCCCCGGTTCTGCCTTCTTATCCAGCTTGTCCCTTTTAACTTGTGGAACATGAGAAAAACACAAACATCCAAATATTTTTAGATTTTTTAGAGTAGGTTTGATACCATGCCACGCCTCAAATGGAGTTTTCTCTTCCATAGTTTTTGTAGGCAGTCTATTCAGTAAGAAAACAACAGTATTAGCCGCTTCTGCCCAAAATTCTTTTGGTAGATTTTTTTTAATGCAACAGACATCTGGACATCTCCATAATAGTTCCGTTCTTCCTCTCGCTAACCCCATTTTGTTGTGGAGTGTATGGGGCAGTGAGTTGATGCTCAATTCCAGCTTTTTCACAAAAGAAATTGAATTGTTCTGAAGTGTATTCAGTGCCATTGTCTGACTTGATTATCTGAATCTTGCGGGAGCTTTGATTTTCAATCCAAGCCTTGAACTTCCAGAAAATTCCAACAACTTCTGATTTGAATTTCAAAAAATAAATCCAACACATCCTAGTTAGATCATCAATGAAAGCTATGTAATACCTGCTGCCTTTTAAGGATGGAGTCTTCATTGGACCGCAAAGATTAGTGTGGATTAGTTGTAACTTCTGTGTAACTCTCCATGTAGATTTGTTTAAGGGTAGTCTAGTTTGTTTGCCCATTAAACAAGTTTTACAGCTTGAGAGATGCTCCTCCAAGTTTGGCAGACCTTGCACTAGCTCTTTTCTTTGCATAAAGAGTAGAGCTTTGTGATGAAAATGTCCCAACCTCTTGTGCCAAGTTTCTGCCATGGTGTATTGACTTGGAAAAGCTACTTGCTTTGCCTCCAATAGGTTTAAAGAAAAACTCTTACCCTACATCTTAATTCGAAACATTTCTTGACCATTTGAATCAATGATCATACAAATTTTCCTTTCGAATATCACCTTAAACCCTTTGTCTAGCAGCTGTCCAGCACTTAATAAATTTTGATTAATTTCGGGAACATACAAAACATTAGAAATAAGTTTTGTACCTGTAAGACTTTCAATTGCTACTGTCCCCTTTCCTTTTACCGAAATGTAGTCTCCGTTTCCAATCCTAATCCTTGATGTTACTGACCTGTCAAGCTCCTTAAAGAGTTCTTCATCATTGGTCATGTGATTTGTGCAGCCACTATCCACAAGCCAGCTATCACTTGAGCTGCTAGTTGCAAAACACGATGCAACAAAGAGCTGGTCTTCCTCCAATTGATTTGCAACTTGAGCCTCTCCTTGTTCCTTTGGTTCTTTTTCCTTGCAAATGATCTCTACATGCCCAAGTTTCTGACATTTCTACATTTCATATATGTTTCTCCAACACTTATAGTGAGGATGGTTTCTCTTTCCACAATGCTGACAGGGAAGAAATTTGCCTCCTTTATTGTTGCTGGTTTTATTGTTTCCTCCTACCGTAACCTCAGAGCCAGCATTGCCTTTCTTTCCTTTTTCTTTCTTGTCTTTGCCTCTGGAATTGAGTTGCTGCTTCGCTTGCAAGGCCCCTTCAATAAATCCCTCTTGCCTCGTCATCCTTCTTTATTCTTGTGCCTGCAATGCACTCAACAATTCTGCCAAGCTTATCTTTGACAGATCTTTAGTGTTTTCCAATGAAGCAATGGTTGCTTCAAATCTCTCAGGTAAGGTTACAAGTAATTTTTGAACTATTCTGCTATCAGAGAGCTTAGTTCCAAGTATTCTTACCTTATTTGCAATGCCAAGCAGCCTTTCTGAGTATTCTTTAATAGTTTCAGATTCCTTCATATGCTGCATCTCAAATTCTCTAACCAAATTCAGCACTTTCATTCCTCTGATTCTTTCATCTCCTTGGTATTCTTTTTTAAAAAAATCCCAAATGGCGTTTGCTGCATCACAAGTCATAATTCTGCTAAAAATGGTTGGAGAAACTGCAGCAACGAGGCAGACCTTTGCTTTGAATTTTCTTGTCTTCTTCTCTTTGTGGTTTTTGATTTGAGCCACGGTTGGATTCACTGGTAGAAGTGGAACTTTATAATCTTCCTCTATAGCCTCCCACAAATCACACGCATCCAGATAAGCTTCCATTCTGACTGCCCACACTTGGTAGTTCTCACCATCAAACACTGGTGGAGCAATGGCGGAGAAAGAACTCTCACTTTCCATTGTTCTGATGGTTATGTTGAAGCAGATCTAGTTAGTGTTTAGGGTTATCACTCAATCAAAAAATCTCACAAGTCTCTAACAGGCCCCTTAAGAAAAAGAGCTCTGATACCAATTTGAAAGTGTTTCAGATAAGGCACAGAAAAATGGAACGATAATACTTATTTCATTGAATTAGAATTGATTAAATACAAAAAGATCTCAACTGCATATAATAAAATCTGAAACATAATCCCACTAACTTCCTAATAGATAGGAATCAACCAATCAACAGCTACATGCCTAAAGACTAGAATTTCAACAATCTAAAAATATTAGAAATATCTAAACTAGTTATTTAGAACTTAAAAAACACATCAGCAGCCTTGTAGCAGCTGTGTCATCATGGCAAATCAGCATCCTACATCAGCATCATCAGATTTGCAACTCATGAGGCATATTGCAACAGACTAATTCAAAGTAATAACTCAAAGATATGAACCTGAAAACATAACACAAAGCGTTAAACATATCATTCATAAAAACGAGTTCTTTTTCTTCTTCATTTTCTGCATAAACACAAATTACCTAAAGCTCTCTAAATCTCTCTAAAAATTCTGGTACTATACAAAAACCTCACACAAATATATACTAAGACATGCATGGCAGCCATCTTTTTACAACCTAAGTATGGCTTCTTTAAGTCAATAAAAGCCTTTTTGTAAAGTCATGCCAAATACACTAAATTAAGCTCCACCATTCCATTAACAAAATTATGTTACCAACTCCCAACATTTCTGAAGTCAAAAATCTCAACAACTTCCATTGAAATAAAAATATCATCAACTTCAACAGGTATTCATTAAGATTTAGAATGTAAACATGTCTTATGCCTTGAGTTCTACATCATATTTTTTTTATATGTATTTACATATCAATCTGTTGCAGGGATGCTTCTTCCGACAATTTTTCAAGTCTGTGAGCAGGGCTGATTACTTGACACTGCGCAATGGATTTATCACAGTGAGTATCATCACATAAATGTAGAATTTCTGATGTTTAATCGACCACTCATTTTGACACTGCAATATATTGTAGGTTCATTTAGCTCCTGGAAGTAAATTTAACTTCCAAAAATACATCAAAAGGTCATTAGAAGATGATTTCAAGGTTGTTGTGGGGGTAAGGTAAGCAATAATAGTTACTCATCGAATTTCACAGTTTGTCCTGCATTTGTTTTCCTGTATCTATTTGTCAAGCTAACTTATTTCATGTTCTTGACAGTCCATTTTTGTGGGCATCCTTTGTCATTTACTTGCTCATAAATGTTAGAGGTGAGTCGTTTTTTTTAAAGAATAAATTTGGAACAACTAAGCACTTCCAATTGAATTTGAAAGATTTTACATTCTAACAATCCATCTGTGTTATTTTTAGGATGGCAAGCATTATTCTGGGCTTCTTTGGTCCCTGTGATTGTGAGAATTCTGCTTGCAATAACTATTCCCCAGACTATGAAGAAAATCAATTCTCTTATTTTTAAAATGTTTTCAGATTATATTAGCTGTTGGGACAGAGCTTCAGTCTGTTCTGACAAAGATGGCGCTTGAAATTGTGGAAAGGCATGCAGTAGTGCAGGGAATGCCTCTTGTGCAAGGCTCAGACAAATACTTCTGGTTCGGTCGGCCTCAGTTAGTTCTTTTTCTTATACATTTTGCTCTATTTCAGGTATTAGACACTCTTTTTGCAAGAAATTAACATACATTACCCTTATATTGGGATGATCTACAACTGTACATGAGATATAAAAATTGTTAATGCTTGATGCAAGAAACTCTGTACTTGAAGACTATGAATCCCTTCATCATTGTGAAAATTTCAGTACCATTTTTATGTTTTAATGCCTATCGATTTCCGGCCTAAGAGAATCCAATCATTTTTTTGACTACTTTCACTGTGCTTGCAGAATGCTTTCCAAATAATATATTTCCTATGGATATGGGTAATGAACAGTTCTCAGCTCCTATGTTCCTTGATGAATTCTCTGTTCGCACTTCGCACACTCGAGTTCTTATTAACAAATTTGTTCACTTACAGTACTCATTCGGGTTAAAATCTTGCTTCCATGCCAACTTCAAGCTTGCAATAATGAAGGTTGCATTAGGGTGAGCATCACTTTTTTTTTATTACCACCACAGTTTGTAAATGTTGGAAAAATTTAACAAAAATGGAGTAGAAACAAAAGATAGAAATAGAGAAAAGAAACTACTCATCTTATGCATTCAAGTTGAACATATATATAGAGAAAAAATAACAAAATATCCCATCAATTAAGGACTGTTACAACCAAATTTAAATTTAAACTAAGAAAATATTCATAGAATCATTTAGGTCCTACCAATTCAAATAAAAACTAAAAATCAAAATTATTTGAAAATTATCATCATAATTTTTTTGAATATTTATCCTCCTAGATGATGACATAATTTCAACAGTAGATGAGGCATTTGATCATTGTTTTAAATCAAATTAAACTGATATTTTTGGTGGAACTTGCAGGATTGGGGTCCTTTTCCTCTGCAGCTACATCACACTTCCACTATACGCACTCGTAACTCAGGTACCTTCATCCATTACGATTTTCAACTATGCATGTTTTGGTGTGGTTTCTGTTCTCCTGTTTTAAGAGAGTATAGTTTTCTGCTGTGATAGCAACCAGTTTTTCCGTACCAAACAGGCCTTTGAGTGATTGGATTTGAGCTATTCCTGTTCTTTCTGCTTCACAATATTTACTCTTTTGAGTGTTATATGTTGAACGATGAATTAATTACAGTTGATGAATGCACATCGCAGATGGGGTCGAATATGAAGAGATCAATGTTTGATGAACAAACAAGCAAGGCTCTCGAGAAGTGGCATAAAGCTGTAAAAAAGAGGCATGGAAAAGGAGGGAAGTCTCCCAGTGTAACCTTAGGTGGAAGTGCAAGTCCAGTATCAACAGTGCACTTATCCGGGCATACACTACGCCGATTGAAAACAACCGGGCACTCAACTCGGTTGTATGCCTTCGAGGACCAGGCAATATCAGACATGGAAGCTGAGCCATTGTCACCAACATCATCATCAACCACCTTGATAGTGAGAACAAGTCAAGATGATGAAGCAACTGAAATAACTGAACCCCACCACCATGATGAAGAAACAAGCAATAAAGATGACTTCTCTTTTGCCATGGCTGCCCCAACAAGACAACCATAACGATAATAAGTGGCAGTAACAGTTAGTCAATTACAATAGAGGCAATGATAATTTTTTCCTAATTTGCTATTTCAGCCAACCTTGAGTATATGTACTTTATGGCCATATTCTAGTCTTTTAGGAAATTTTAGCAAAATAGAAAATGAGCGTTTTCCTTGTATATTTTGAAGAAGTATTCACCTTTTAATCATGAAAGTTTCATCAGAGATTATAAGAATTTATAAACTCCTAAAATATGATCATTATGCCACAAAGGGAAACGTTTAATCTGGTAATTAACAACTACTTGGATGGCAATATGTTTGGTTTTAAGCTATTCATGCGGAAGTTGAGGGCTTAGTTTATTTTGTAACAAGTAGAATAGGAAAACTTATTTAGTTGGATGGTAATGTGAGGAAATGAGTATATAGTATAGAAGCTACCCATCTCATCTCCTTCAAGAATTATATAAAAAGAAAAGGGAGAAAAAGGACATTTGATAAATTCCCTACCACATGCACACCCAATTAGCTTTTAGACAATTAGTTAGCTGTTTTCCACATGGTTGTAAAATCCGGACCGGTTGGTTCAACCGGTTTAACTGGAAATTGAATGTTAGACCGGTTGATTTGACTGGAAACCGGTGATCCGATTGAAAATGATGAAAAAAATTGTGAATTTGGTGCTGTTGGGATCAAATCCCACGTTCAGAAGAGTTATGTTATGGCCTTTGACCATTACACTACTCTCCAACTTGTATCTTTAATGTAAAGTAAATAAACTATATATAATATATTAGATATAACATATATATTTATATTATTATATATTATTGACAATATTTATATATTCATTTCTATTTCATTATTAATAATATATATTTTTAAAAATTTTAGTATAAGTTATTTTATTAATATAAAATGTTATTTTAATTTAAAATAAATTATATATTTATGTCATGATATTTTTTTAATAAAAAGTCTAGATATTTGTAATATTAGTAATATTATATATTTATTAGTTTAGAAATTAATTATTCATTAATAATAAATTTCTTATATATATAATATCATCAATATTTATATTAATTATCTATAAAATTGTTTACTTTATTTAAGAGTTATGTATATTCGTAAAATTAAATTTTAATATTTATATTTTCAATATTAATATACAACATTATAAAAATTGTATACATAACTTATTTTTTAAAATTAGTTTGATTCCCATAAAAATATTATTTAAATTGATAAAAATGATAAATTGATTTTTATCATTTTTGTGTAGAAATGACCTCTAATAACTTATTTTTCATTTTTGTAATGTATAAGATAGATTATGTCTTATTATATATGAGATATATTATATTTTATGAAAATATCATGTAAATTTGTTCAACTTTAAACCTATGATTTATTATTTTTTCTGGTTTATTGACGGAATCAGTTTTTACTGGTTTTTCACTATCAATGCCATCAATTGTTTATGAATTAGTATGATAGTGATGGTTTGATGTATGGCTGCGGCTGCTGCAAAGTCACCTCTTTTAAGTTAAGTTTGGATTGGTATTTGTTGTCACTTTCCTAAGAAATTTTTAGACAGATTAAATTTTTCATGTCACTTATGAACAAGTCTAATTATTAAATAATATATATGTATATTGTATTTATTTAACTAATGAAAATAAAATAATTAAATGTATGTCAATATGTAATTGAATTAGTCTATAAATGACATATTAGTTTACCTAAAAATTTCTCCCTTCTTCTCGTTCTCATATGTCACTCTTAATCAAATAATACCAAAATCAATGTATCATTTCACTTTTTATTAATTAGAGATCCCCACTAGTGATTGTGTGTTTATCTCCATAATTAATTGCCCTAAATTTTTAATTTGACCAATTGGTATTAATTCCTATAGTTACCAACTTGTTTAATTTATTTAATGCCATATTTTTTTTTTTTAATGTCAAACAGCTCAAGAGCCAATTTAAGTTAATAATTTTTATATCTAAATATAAGGTAATATTATTTGCATATTTTTTTTTTCTTTTGGTTTATATAAAATCTTCTTCTGACACAAATAATAATTCCTATAGTTACCAACTTGTTTAATTTATTTAATGCCATATTTTTTTTTTAATGTCAAACAGCTTAAGAGCCAATTTAAGTTAATAATTTTTATATCTAAATATAAGGTAATATTATTTGCATATTTTTTTTTCTTTTGGTTTATATAAAATCTTCTTCTGACACAAATAAAAATTTTAAATTTTGCCCATACTAGCCATGACTGTAAGTTACTTGTAGACAAAGTCAATAATACTCTACTTATAACGTAAAAAAAAAAAGTCAATTATTTTATATTTTATAAACATGAAATTCATTGTAAAAATTATTTTCTTCCCATGAACTAGGTATGAGATGGAAAATCTAATTATTAATTAATGGCCAAAATTAATAATATAGTATTATGTAAAACAATTGATATTTCACTTTATGAATATATATAAAACTGATTGTAAGACTCTTTTTGTTATATGACAATTTATTTAGCTCAATTCAGAAATTAAATTATCAATTATATTTTAGATAAGTAAAATCCTGATTCGGATAAACTATATAATATTATTTCAATAATTTTTGTTTCCTTTTAAGTTATAAAGTTGGTATTGGAACTATTTTCAGGACGTATAACACATTCCATTATTGGTTGTTGAAAATATAGTTATGCTGAAATTATTTAGAATTCTCTGATTTTGTTTATAAATTAATTTTATATACAATCATTTTTTGAATTTAATAATTAATTTCATGTGAAAGTGAATGGTAATTAGTTGATCATGCCATGATATTGATAAATTAAATTTAATAATTTTCTTTAATAAAAATATTTTATTATGTGTGAGTTATATTACTTTTCTTAGAATGATTATTAATTAAGTCAATAAGTATTAGAAATTACATACGGCAATAGCATACATATATTTTAAATATATATAAAAAAAACATAATTAAAAATATGAATTTTCTGGCTTGTGCATTTGTGCTTTGAGTGAAAATTTAATTAAAGAGGAATAGGATCATATTGATCCATTTAACCACCCAAATCCCACTAAAGTTGGAGTAAAACTTTAATTAATTCACGAATTTAATTAGTATCCAATAAGTTGATTAATAAAGTAATTAATGAAACAAAAGTCATCACATATTATTCAATTACTAATTCTCAAATGGGGATAAGCTTATAAACCCACTAACTCCAGCTGTTAACCCTACCTACAATTAATCTACTGCAACTTGTTTACTCAAATAATTACTATATATATATATATATATATGAAAATTCCTACTAATTAATCTTGCATATCAATAATAAAATATTAACATAAATACAAATAAATATATTTTATTCTTTCTATAATTCCACTTCATATTCTCAAAAAAAAAGTAAATAAATTTATCTACTATATATTTTAATGACAATTGTATAAGTAATCAAGTTCGACCATTAAATATATATAACTATTTTTAAATAAAAATACATGCATGATCGTAAATAAATTTACATCCATTATATTTATCAGTAATTCTCATGCATCTTCTATTAATAAAATAAATTATATACATATGAATTATCGATATCTTTAATTGAATTGAAGAGGTGATCCTATATATTAATATAAATGTGATATTATTTTAGTAATTCAAGATTTAGAGAAATTCATCTTAGTTTCTCTCAACCATTGGTGATGAAGAAAGAATTTAAAAAGAAACAAAAAAGTTGCTAAAAATATATATAGTATCAAACGTGTGCTAAACTAATATATTAAGGAAAGACGTTCATTAAATATATAAATATAACGGAAAATTAATAAATTTAAAAAATAAAATAATTGATAATTATAATAAATAAAAAGTATATTCTATGCAATATATACGAAATATCTTCCTAATCAGTATAGAGATATATTAAAAAACTATATAATTTTAAGTATATTAATTAAATTTCTTAAATAATCTATATAAGAAAATAAATTTATCTCCATAAGAGGGAAAAAAGGGGTTTAATTTACACTTATCCATATTTTTTTCCTTCAAAAAAGAGAGAACAATTAGTTTTCGCCACTTGTCTCCAATTTTAAGTGGGTAGATAAAGAGAAAGAATAAGAAAAAAAGGGTAAAATTGGGCCAACCTGTCTATCTTGTTTGTCCACACTAAGAAAGTAGTGTGCATGTGGGTTGTGGTCCCTTTATATATCCATTCACACCACGGGAAGAAGAAGAAGAAGAAGAAGAAGAAGAAGAAGAAGAAGAAGAGAAGGGAAAGAAACAAGAATATGTCTCCCAATCCTACAATACTATCTATATATCTATCTATCTTCCTTTTCTTATCATCATCATCATCATCTTCAACTCACCTTCTTAAATTCCTTAAAACACTTTTTACTGTACTATGCTACCATTGCCTACCAAACCTTAATAAACAAATTGTCTTTAATTAATTACTCCCTTTTTTTCCCCTTCATATCCATTTCTTGATTCCTGCATAAATATATATATATATATATATATATATATATCTTCAGTTCCTCTCAATAAACTCTATACCTACCACCTTTCTTTATCTTTTTCTTGAATCTTGAGATAGATATATAATTTCAGATTTTTTCTTTTGTTTTACCCTTCACAACCAATTCTTGATTTCTGTTTTCACTTCTTTGATTTTTTCTTTAATTTATCTATTTTCTTCAATCTTGAGATACAGATTTTCTTACATTATACGCTATATAGCTATGGCTCGCTTTTCCAGAATGCTTACTGGGTTCGAATCTACTCCGGCAGCAGACCCTCCAGAGACGGCCAACGTCCAGTCAGATGTCGTTGTTATACTTGCTGCTCTTCTATGCGCATTGGTATGCGTAGTGGGACTCATTGCGGTGGCTCGGTGTGCCTGGCTCCGACGCGGTGGAAGTGGTGCTTCTGGGACTCCCTCATCTGCCAATAAAGGCTTGAAGAAGAAGATTCTGAAGTCACTGCCTAAGTTGACGTACGGTGCAGCCGTGGCTGGCGGGTCCTGTAAGTTTGCATCGACGGAGTGTGCTATCTGCTTAGGTGAGTTCGGCAAGGGAGATGAGCTGAGGGTTTTGCCACAGTGTGGGCATGGGTTTCATGTGGGATGCATTGATACATGGCTAGGATCACACTCTACTTGCCCTTCTTGCCGTCAGATTCTGGTGGTGGCTGCATGTCAAAAATGCGGTCAGTTTCCGTCTATCTCCTCCACAAGCGGCGGAGCTACGGCTGAGGCAGGTTGTAAGGCCAGTGTTCATAGTAATAATAACAACAATCAAACCCAAAATGAAAACGGTGGATTTTTGCCATGAAAGACCCGCCAGTCCAACCAATAAGTTTAGGCTAGTGGTATTGGTTTTTTTGGTAAAAAAAAAAAAACACCATTCCCTTAAGATTTTGCCATTTGTACATATTATTATTATTATTATTATTATTATTATTATTATTATTATTCAATAGCTAACTGTAATCTTTTTGCACTTTTTTTTAGCTTAATCTCTACTTCTTAAAAAAGGTTTTTGTTTTATAAATTAAACAACAAACATTTTATATATATATATATATATATAGCTAGGGAAGTTTTATTTATTTTTTTTCTTTTCAAACAAATTATAATAATATTAAAAAAAAAAAGAGAACTTTTTGGAAAGCATTGAATTCTATTTTGTTTGCCTGAACCAGCTGAAATGTTTTTATTTTAAATTGTTGCAAGCTCATTCCAGTTTTATAAAATATTTTCATTCAATCCAAAATTGATAATTTATTAATCAGAAAATGAATGTCCCCAGATATTTGTCTAAAAAAAAAAAAAGAAAGTGGTTGGGGTGTGCTTGAAGCCTTATCTATATGCTATAAAATATTATAAATTTGTCAAGTAGAAACAGTAAAAGCTAGAAGAGAACTTTTGAGGTTGAAGTGGTGGCGGTGTGATGATTAAGGAAAGATGCTTTACATCTCTTTGTAAAGTTATTCAGTCTTATTTTGTTTCTTCCTTCTTCAACATCAATTTATAATTTCCCCATTTTCCACTTTGCACCCATAATAATTAATTAATACAATCATATTCATATTCTCCTTATCCACTCTAAATCTACAACAACCCAT
>CATIWF010174023.1:0-35012 GCA_949630135.1 Balakata baccata
GAAGACCTTTTGTCCCGAATTGCTATTCATCCAGCTAAAATGGTGTCCCACCAAGATGAATTCTAGTCAAAATTAGACTCACTGTTTACACGGCTCTGCGTCTTTCCCTCTCCTGTGAAATACGATTGATTTTTTGTGTCACGGATCGCGCCCGCGACGTTCGTTCTACATTACCTATCCAAGCACTCCAAATACTCAAAAGCTTGATCATCTTCAATCCGCATCATTTTTCAAGCATAATTAATTTATTAAAACAGTTACTGCACAACAGTAGGAAATACATGGTGATCTCTATTAAGACACCTTATCACCACGGTTCAGCATCAAGGAAGAAAGCCTTGGTCGTAACATGCAAGGAACAACAATCAATTACATCCCATTCACACACACACACACACACATATATATATATATATATATTTTGTTGAAAAGCACATATATTTTTGTAATTTCTCAATCAGTGTGGTTTTTTTTTCCCCTTAGCTCATGAACACAACCGACAAACAGATAGATTCATTGGATGCCATGTTCTTTGATCACCCAAGACATTCAACGGGACGATCTATGACATGTGACATATACTATAGCCAATGTAAAATATCTTCAAGAAAAACTTTTGGACAAAAAGATGTTGAGGGTGAGAAAAGAGACTTGGTCACAGACAAGCAATTACCTTGAATTTTCTTTGTAATTTCAAATTGACAATAAATTCCATTTTCTAACTAACTAGAGCTGGTTAGACAAACAATTTTCCTCAATTTGTTCTATCTAGGGCCCTGTTTTCTGTGACTGGTTTTGAAAGATCAAACCCTTTCTTTTAAATTTTAATCCAAGTCATTTTCGTTTCCCTTTCTCACTTTTTTGTCCTTTTCATTTCAATGCAATTATTCTCCGGTCGCATAGGAGCTACCTAATTCTGATGGTAAATTTAGAATTGAAATTCGGAAAAATATATATATTTTTTTTAAATTATATTTTTAATTTTTTTAAATTTTAAAGATTATTTTTGATAGAAAGAGATAAATAGATTTTTTTCCAAAATAAATTTAGAAAAAAAATTTTATAAAAAAGTAAAAAAATCAGTGAATTAAATAAAAAAATTTAAAATTTATTTTTAGAACAATTAACAACAATCTCAAATACCTTCCGAGCCTAGAATGAAAGTGATTATTTTCTATTTATGTTTCATCTACCAACATATACCTTCAAGCTAAGAAATCGACAAGATCATGACATTTAACCAACTTCTTTCCTATTATAGGACTGGAAATTAATTTATTATAATACAACAAAAATTAAAAGAAAGAAACCACATATACAAAGCCCTAAAAACTCCATCAATCTATTAAAAATCATCTTTTACAAATATAAACAGATTTTAGAGGAACAAAGAGATTGAAGTGCAATTGAAGGAAGAAGATTATTTTTAGCAAATCTAAAAGCGCATACAGTACATGCATTGATGCCAGCACAAGTCTCTTCATGGTTCAACAATATAGGTGGATCTCAGATCCTCAAAGGGAATTACCAGAACAAGAAGCATAGCAAAGAGATGATATTTAGGGGCAAGGCTAGTAGGTTGACAATATATGTTAGATGTTTAGATGCACTAACATATACCTGTCCTGAAAGTCAGCCATTTCTGGTACCATGAGAAGTGATTTTCCTTTCTTTTTTTTCTGAAGAAAAAAAGCTCATTGCTCATATGGATCGCAGAAGAGAATAATAAAACCAAATGTCATGCTGATAGAACATAAAAGGCTCAAGGATAATAGAGAAAGGAAAAATTTGTAGGTAGATTATGTCTACTATGTCATTCATAGATTAATCATCATCATTAAATGACATTTATGTATATTGCATTTATTTCAATTTATGAGAATAAAATAATTAAATGCATGTCAATGAGTAATTGGATTATTCTATGGATGACATGGTAGACATAATCTACCTAAGAATCTCTCGAAAGAAAGTACTAGCTTCTTTAAAATTTAAAATATCACGCATGCACCACATAACAAGTAAAACACTTCAGCTTGATGTTAGTCTCATTCCATCATGTAGACACTAAAACAACTCCAACAAGTTCTTTTAAATCACATATAGAATTTTTGAAATCGAGACTACATAGCACATTCATAATACATATTATTACTTCTACGGTGAAAAAGCCGATTTACCTTATCGGCCTTGGGTGGAAAAGTGTTTGATTTGCGTCTTGTACTTCTTATATAGGGCAGATGATTCGAGGAATTTTGAATTTAACTGGATGTTGAAATAGTTCAACTATCCTAGGCATTTATTTGAGGCCAAAGCTTCCAACGGTCTCAACATGATCAGAACTCGGACAAAAGAACCTTAATATGAAATTCAAAATCAGGACGACTATGCATCATATGGCAATGCTAATAATCCCTCTGGTTGAAATCATTCAAAGGACAACCCCGTCAACAAGACAGAAACACCAGGAATAGGCAAGCTTTCAGTATTCTACCAAAATAACGAACCAACAAGAACAAGATATCATGACACAGATTTTTTTTCCCTTTTTGATAATTTTCAATGCATTTTAAGTGTATCTATCATGTGATTTGATTGGAATAGATCTGCTAGCAGACTTGCACCCCATTTATCTATAAATGATTTCAATGCAAGAAACAAACATTCATCATGCCTTCAAGAGGCAAAGGAGCAACGAGAAGTTCATTATGAGGACAACAGGTATTGATATATTTTGTTTGGTGTGGTAAATTCTAGTCTGTAGATGAAGCAGCTAGAAATTCTTCTCTTTTATTTGATAAGCATAGAAAGAGTCTTCTTGCACAGCATATCAAAGCAGAACAGTGAAAAATATATGAATTTCAAGTTGTAAAAACAGCAATAATTTTCTGTGAGAACAACTAGTAGTTCTTCCTCAATCTAGTAGGTGGTAAGTTCTAATTTCTACACTCGAACGAAAGAGAAGGTTCACTCTTAACAAAAAGCTTACTTTGATTCATATGAATCAAAGATTAAATGGACAACTTAGAAACAATCTCGACACACTTTTTTTTTTTTGTTTTTTTGTGAGTGTCGAGTCTTTTTCCTGCACTAGAGATGCAAGATTTTGGATGGTTGTAATCTCAGCAAAGATTACTGGTGAGCTTTAGAAAAAGTCTTAATCATATAGTTTTTCTCAATTTGATCTTACGTTTTATCATAAGAGAATGAGTTTTCAGTTGGTTACTTTCTGAAGGAACAAAAAAGACTTGATCAAATTATTTTTTTTCCTTTTTGTGAAATTTGAATATCAATGGATTAGTCGGTAGCTCAACAGTTAAGTATGGGCTAGTCAATATTCACAGATGTCTCTGGTTGTGTCCACTCATCGCAAAGTTCATCAATAAATATCCGACACAACAGAAATAAAGGGGTATAGAACTCATAGAAGAAGCGTTAAAAATATTATCGGTATCAAAACTTATCACTTAGTTGCAAAATGGTAGTAAAATTTTGATTTGTTACAATTTGGTATCTAAGTCAAAATTCTAATAAATAAATAAATAAAGCTAACGTCCCATGTTGACCACTGATGCAGCATGCTAACACGGCATACCAACATACTGACACATTATTTTGTTTAACTGAAATTTTAATTTAAATATCAAATTGCATTTATGAAAATTTTAATATCATTTTGCAACTACGACGTAAGTTTTTGTACCAATAATATTTTTAACCCCATAGAATAATGTAGACAGTTGAATTTTTCTTTTCTTTCTAAGAATTGAGATCCACCTTCAGATAATGCAACTCAAAAGGAGCAAAATTTGATAATAATAATAATAATAATAATAATAATAATAATAATAATACCATCATTCTTAACAACACACTATCATTTTCATATTAGAAATGCAAATCATCAGCTAGAATTCATAGAATCATGTGCACAAATGAATTTTTCTTTTCTTTAATAGAATTAAGATCCACCTTTAGATAATGCAATTCAAAGAGAGCAAAATTTGATTAATAATAATGTTATCGCCATTATTAACAGCCCATTATCATTTCATGTGCTATTAGAAATACAAACAATCAGCTAATTTGTATAATATACATCTACAAACTAGGACGATATCAATTCTTTTTATATAAGACAAAGTACTAACTAACCAAAAATAATCCAGAAGCCATCAAGTTATGAAGATTGATCACGCAGGCAATCAAACTGCGTATTCCCATTGCTTGATCCACCTTCAATCACCTTCAACAATGCAATAACCTTACTCTTCCCTTTTGTGCTTCCATTCACCGCAACCTCCTTCATCCCATCGACAACCGCCACCGCCATTTCCCTGACGTCCCCAATCACTCCTTTCCCTCCACACCTCACCAAATTCAACAATGCGGCCACCGCATTCTCCTTTATTCTCCCACTCGACCCTGTCCCCGCATCCAGCAAATCCACCAAAATCCTCACCCCGGAAAATTTCGAAAATTCCCTCTCGCTCTCCTCGCAGCCGGCAATTTGAGCAATCACCGCCGTAGCATCCTCCACTATTCCCACTCTCCCGTCTTTCAAAACTAACGAAAACAACGGCGGAACTGCCCCGAGATCAATCAGTGTGGATCTGTTCAATGGATACAAGGCAATCCCAAACAGAGCCATCAACGAATCTTTAATGCACCGAGGCGGCGAGTTATGCGTTTTGACTATATCTATCAATGAATAAATGATATCACGCTTAGATCCAATAATAGGCCGGTAAGGATCGACAACTAGAAGACTGTGCAACGTGGCAGCGGAGGACTGAACAGCGAGAGGAGAAGTAGAAGTAGCATGGTGACGGAGAGCGTGAGCAAGGGCGTCAAGGAGTCCGGGAGTAGACATTAGGGAATCCCGGGAGGAGATGGAGAGGTTAAGGAGAGTAGAAGCGGCGTTCTCTTGAGAATCATGCGAAGAAGAATAGAGAATCTCAGCCAAATAAGGAACAGCACCGGCTTCGGCGATAATGGGACGGCTATCAGGGTCATGCTTGGTGATAAGACGGAGCTCGGCTAGAGCTACGGATCGGGTTTGCTCGGATACGGAGCTGAGCTTGGAAACCAAAGAACGAGCCGTTCTGCGCTTCACCTCCATTGAAGCTAAACCGTATAAAACTTGAAACTGCTCTGCTCTGTTTTGGTAGATAAGAGTGGAGGAATACGGGAAGTGATAGGTATATTTGACTTTTCAGTGTTTTCAAACGAAATCCGACCTAACCGCTTTATGATTCCGCAGATTTGGCTTCATTTACTCGGCTGTCGCTGCCGCCAATCTTGTGTCCAATACGAACAGGTTGCTTCTCCCTGTCGGTGGCTTATGATTATCAGTTGTATAATCAAAGGCAAAGTTGTGGACTCATTCCACCAGGAGGGACTTTGATAGGCCTATATTGATTTATTCACTAATTTCGATTAGGCCCCCGCCCATCACTAGATTGTTTGGCTAAGCTAAGGAGTTTCAATTCTTATATACTCAATTCGATTTATGAAGCATTGTCGACCTATGGTCCATACACCATTAAAAAAAATACGTTTTATTAAAAAAAAAATATAGTATTAATTTACACTTTTCAATTTGTTTGCTAAACATGATTTCTCACTTTCAAATTTTTTTATATTAATTCAAACTGTTCAATTTCTTTGCCAAATATGATTTCTTTCTCCAGACTCTCAAATTTTTTCTACTCAATTCTCAATAAAAGTATAATTTAACTCTATATTTTCTTCCGCCCAAACATTCAGTTCATCATTTTCTATTTTTCTAAATCCTAATTAACTTTAATGAACTAATAAATCTTTATTAATAAATTAATAAATAAATATTTACCTTATTTCGAATGTATATTTACTAATAACCTACAGTTTATAACAAATAAACTTTTATCAATAAATTAATAAATATTTATTTATTAATTAATAAATCTATACTAATAGCCTACGGTTTACAACAATTGAGCCTTGATTAATAATATAATAAACCATTTAATAATAAACTAATGAATATTTTAGTAATAATATAATGAACTTTTATTATTAAAGTAATGAATATTTACTAATAAAATAATAAACATTTACTAGTAATATACAGTTTATAATAAATAAATTTTTATTAATAAACTAATGAATCTCTATTAATAAATTAATGAACATTTGTTTTGTTCATAATAAACAACTGAAAATCGCATAATCTAAAATCACAGCAGAAATGCAACAGCAAAAATCGCACAAAGAGTGGATAAGAAAATAGAGAGAATGAAAGACATAGAGCTTGAATAGCTTTTAAACACTAAAAAATCATAAGAGAAAAAATAGACCTACCAAAAGAAAAAAAAAATAACATTCTATCTCCATTATCTGCCGTTAAAATTTAAAAACAAAAATTATGGCCCTTTGCACGTGTGAAATATATCATGCGTTCATAATACTCTACGAACCAGAGTCCATGATATAATTTACAGGAGTTGTTATATTGTACACCTGATTGCATGGTACTATACAATTCAAAGGTCCATTCGTGTGTGCAAAAGTCAAAATTACTAACTTCTCTATAGATTCATTATTTAATAAATTTAGATATATTATTTAATAATTATAAATTCATTATTTTATAAATATAGATTCATTATTTGTTTTTATAAATTAATTTTATCTTTTCTTTTATATTTGATAATTTGCTTACCAAATTTAAATTTATTATTTAATATTGTAGATAAATTATTTTATAATTGTATATTCATTATTTGTTTTATAAATTTGTTTTATATTTTCTTGCGTGTTTGATCATTTTCTTACCAAATTTAGATTTATTATTTAATATGGTAAATAAATTATTTTATAATTGTATATTCATTATTTGTTTTATGAATTTGTTTTATATTTTTTTTGCGTATTTGATCAATTACTTATTTGATTCATATTTATTATTTAATAATTACAAATACATTATTTTATAACTGTATTTTTATTATTTGTTTTTATAAATTTCTTTCATCTTTTTATATATGTTTGATTATTTGCTTAATATATTTAAATTCATTATTTAATGACTTATTTTATAATAGTAGATATATTATAACTATAAATATATTATTTTTATATTGTATATTGAATTCTTACTATCAAACTCTTACAAATCACATTTTTGAATGAAATATATTCATTTATTTGCAATCGAAAAAAAATTACAATAAATAGAATAATATAAACAAAATGAATAGAAAAAATATTAATAAAAAAAGAAAAAATAGAATGGTTACGAGCAACCAATAAAATAAATAAAAAATAATGTAAATAACTGACGAAACAAAAGAGTCAGTAGAAACTGCGGTTAAATTAAAATTTTATCATTATTAAAATAATAATAGTATAATTTGCCTAAGCTAAGCTATTAGCCTATTACCTTTTGGGAAAAAAAAAAAATCACCACAGCATCCTCAAGAAGCCTAGCAGGATAGAGGCAGGCCACAACATTACCGACAGTAATCTTGAAACAATCTTTAAAACTTGGGTAATAAATATCATTTGACATCTTCAGCTTGGCAGATAATTGCTGAAATGCTCTTCCGCATACAGACAAGGGCACTCCTTTGTCACCCACATCTTCTGATATTTCATATTTGATATTTCACCTCCGTCTAGCCTTACCGTCATCTTCTTCTCCTTGGATTATGATGACTACCTCTTTGCTTGAAACTTTTTCTTCTTCCTCATTTGCTTTTAAATTCTCTAAATTGCCGTCATGTCCTCCTTCTTCCGCTTCGTCTTTCCGTGTTCTCTGCCATGGAGGATCCCTCCCGGCTGACCTCAAGTTCGTGCTCCATCAGGCTTTGGATTCCTCCGGAATTGACACCACCCACGCCAGTGTACTTACTTTTCACCTGTTTTTATTTTATCGGTATTCGTTTTAATTTGGTGAATTTAATGTAGAATTGATGATTGGTGAAGGAAGCGAGGAAGGGATTTTTGACCCAGATCGAGAATTTTTCGTTAATTGAGAGAGGAACTAGCATTTGTATCAATAGACGTGTGGATTTGGCAAAAGCAGCTCTTTGTATTGCTGCTGAAGATGATTCACTCGTTTCTCACTCTTCGGTTCCGCTTCCTGTGGATTCTTTCATAGATAGATTGTATGACCTTTCTATGGGCTTTTGTTCTGATTATAGCTCATCTCTCATGTCCTCCCCTGAGAAATTTCTCGATAGTTTAGAGAGATATTTGTATGTCAAGAAGGTATATCTGATTCTTGAACATATCCCCAACTAAAGGGAAAAAAAAAAATCCCAACTTTGTCCTCTTAACGCAGCATTGGTTCTTCCTAATCAGGGTTTCAGACGGAGCAACGGGACAAATCAATTGGACCCACGAGCTTTATATCTTCACTCTGTAAGGATTTTTTGTCTTTTAGCTTATGAGTTCAAATTAACTGCCGGCTGATGATGTTGTTAATCCTATGAGCAGGTATTGACGCATCGATCAGGTTCAGCAGCTATGCTTTCACTTGTGTACTCAGAGATTCTGAAGCTGCTTCGCATGTGGTCTCTTTTGGAATTTGATTGTGAAATATTCTTCCCTCATGATCGTCATGGCCTTCCCAAAGGCTATCATAAGCAGAAAAGTATGGAATCTGATCAACTGCACATCATGACTACACAAACTCTGCTGGAGGAGGTAACTCCACCTAGCTTTTGCATTGATAACATAAATGTTTTCATTTACTTTACTGTTGTTATGTTGCTAAATTCCCGCATAATTTTTTGCTTTAAATTGCACGGAATATACGACATCCATGTTTTTCTTCTATCCATGTCTTCTCAATATTAGCTGTCAACTAAATTAATTGTTCAGTAATGGAGAATTAATTAATATAGTAGCTGTCCTGTGATCTATGGCAATCGGAAAAGTTCCTCGCATGTAATGGCATCTGTTCTTGTTGCTCAGGGCATGAGGTATTGATCGTGTGGTTTTAGCTTATTTTTATGTTGCAAAATTTAGTATGCTACTTGATGCTGTCCATAACAATCAAAGTGATGCAGGCAGAACTGGCAAAAATATCTCTTCATGGATGCAGACAGTGGTAGAAGGGATTTTTGTACATTCTCAAGCAGTACAATGATGGGTTTTTTATTGTGTATGATGAAAAAACATAGAACTGGGACATTCACCTGGCTACACTAGTTCAAAGCGATGTTACTACTAAATTGTAACAGTATATTTTATATATTTACTTATTTACTGTTTAGAGAGCTTAAGTCAATGCTGCTTGGTTTAACTTATACTCAGTTCATTCTGGGCACTAGCCTTCTGTCTTAGTTTTTCCAATATATGATTATAACTTATACTGGGGGTTCTTCTGCCTTAATATATATTTTCCTTAAAGTATACCATATTGTGCAGATATTAAGGAATTTGAAGGAGACTTTCTGGCCATTTCAACATGATTACTCAAAGAGTTCATTTTTAAGGGCGGCAGATGCTGCCAATTGTATTGATAGATCAAGCACTGCTGAAGAAAGGTACATCTGTCATATTGCTATGTAGTTTGTGCTCGAACTTTTAAACAGCTAGGTTTTCTTTTTGCCACTTGAAGGCCTTTCTTTTCATCTTATCTCTTTGGCTGGGCCTGCCTACCTGCTTGGGTTTGGGTTTCATCCGACTGAGTTTAGTTTTCATATGTTCATTCTTTTCATATTGCAGTGGATTTCAGCTTGCTTCTGCAAAGGCTGCTCAACATAGGCTTGACCGTGGTGTTTGGACCAGCGTGCAATTTGGGGATATGAGACGTGCCTTATCTGGTACCTGGAAGATGAAAGTTAACATTTATTAATGTGTCCTTCCTTCTATCTTTTGCTGTTCTTAACTGTTAGGTTGGACTTGAGATTAGAGACGACTTTGGCTAATGATGATAATATTTTGCTTCTGCACATGAACATTGTTTTTTATGCAGTTCTATTTTATCTGGAGTCTTATTGACATAGTCCTTTATGTTGGGCCTAGGTTACATGTTACTTTTCATTATTCATGGATATACAAAGAAAATCTGTGAACCTATAAATTAAAAACTTGGATGGTTTGCTGTTTTACAAATAGACTATACCCTGCTTAGTTAAAAGAACACGATATTACATAGAAGAGTTTGTGTTGACTTCTCTTTTCGATAATTGGGAGACTTTGATGGAGCCATCAGAAAAAGGAATTAGTTGCTGTGTTATACACGAGATTTAATAATTTAATGTTCTTTACTGTGGGAAGTTTTTTATATTACTGATTTATACTGGCAATAAATGTTATTGTGGCAGCATGTGAACGTCTAATACTCCTGGGATCTGATCCAAAGGAATTAAGGGATTACAGCATCCTTCTGTATCATTGTGGATTTTATGACCAATCATTGCAATATCTTAAGCTGTATCAGGAAAGAGAGGTACAAATTTCCATGTGGCATACTTTGGAACGGCTACATATCTATTTGGCTGAACAACATTTGTTTAAATTTATTTTACAGCAAATCTCTTCGCTACCGAAGCAGTCATCAAATAAATTTAGCAACCTGGAGGAAGATGCGGTGGAGAAATTGATGACACGTCTCACCCTCATTTCGATGGAGGAAGGATGGGGCAACCCTTCACATTCTAGAAATTTTCTTGGAAATAACTCTGAACCATGGTAAAGCTTTAGCATAGCCTCACACATACAGCAAGAAAGCCTTCATGTTAATGCCTCTGAAAGCAGAGTTAGAACTCGATCATACAAACCGGTAAAAAGGGTTGGTTGGTTTTGAATTAATTTTGCATTTCCTGGAGCTTCCAGAGAATCCCTGAAAGTGTGTCAGTTGTTATGACATTAGTGGCAAGCATGGAATGGAGCATCAGCCAATTGAATTTGGAGTTGACATCTCAAATGCATGGCTCGGTTACTGAAACCTGGTTATTGGGATTGGGATCAACTAGATGAAGTTAATATTTATATAATCATTGACATTGTAAATCTCCGTTTTTCCGGAGCCTTGCAGAAGTTGGAGTTGCCCACGCTGCTAGTGTGCAAGACTCTAAATATTTTTTGTACTTATGATAGCACCTGTATTTGAGATTGTAACATAGAAATGTGATCATAATATATAATTTTATAAAGAAATGCATAAATTACTGAGATTTGTTTAAATATACTAGTTGATATTTCTATTTTTGAAAATATATTATGAAGTTACTTGGGGTTTGGTTTAATATACTATATAGTTCTTCCATTAATTTTTTCTATTACATATCAACAAAATGTTAAAATTGCCTTCTTTTTTTGCCCTAAAAAATACCCAAAAAAAAAAAAATTTTAGTGTTAGCTTGATAAAAAAATTTCAAATTTGTTATTTTTTAAATTAATAAAATATCAAATTTATTAAAAAATAAATATGGATGCTTTTAGTATATTTTAATTGACTAAAAGAATATTATAGTTGACTGACAAAATATTCTAATTAAACGTAGTTAAATGGACTAATTAGTATATTTAACTAAATTTAAAAAATTTTATAACGTATTTCTAAAAATAAAAGAAAGCATTGGATAAATATTTTTTTTCCCTTTTACCAAGTAATAAACTGCATAAAGAAATATAGAGTAACTAGGCCCGTAGAAGTCAGTAATTATAAAATTGTGAAAGGCAGTGGCAGGGAGTAGAGATATCTAACTTATACGGATTTTATGGGTATATGTATCTATTGGTATCTGTTTAAATTCTAATGGATAATTTTATTAGGGTTTTGGGATGAATTTGGATAATAATTTTTAAATTGGTCATGAGTTTTGATAGAATACAGGTAAAAACTCTTAGATATCCGCTATCCGACCATATATTTAATAAATGTAATGGCATAATTAATTGTTTTTTGTATGTTTTTAAAAATAAAGGTTGATAAATTGCAAATATAATGGGAGTTAGAGATTGCAATATAATTTTTCTATTGTAATGAATAATATTTAATTGTATTGTTTTAATATTATTTTGAGGAAATTTCATCATTTACCGAAAATTTATTTATTTTTTTCAGTTTTACCATCAGTTTTGTAAAATTTCATTTGTACCGAAATTTTTTTCTTCTCATTTTTTTTTCTCTCATTTCATTTGCAAAAATCAGTTAAGATATACCCAAGGTATACCGGACTTTATAGACTGTTGTCCATATGCCGAACGTATCCCCAAGATATACTCATGGTATGCCCAAGATATACCGAACTTTATAGTTTTTGTTCACGACTATTTTAGGCTGAAAATATCTCCAAGATATACCCAAGGTATACATAAGTATACCGAACTTTTATAGCCTTTGTTCACAAATGTTTTAGGCCGAAGGCATCCTCAAAATATATCTAAAATATGCCCAAGGTATACCGGACATTATAGTTTTTGTTCACAACTGTTTTAAGTTGAAGGTATTTCCGAAATATACCAAAAGTATATAAGAGACGTTGGTGTAATTATATAAAATATTTTTCTGTAAAATTGAAAAAAAAATATTGAGAAGAGGCAAAGTTGTAATTATTTTTCATTTTTTTGGTATTTATGAAAAATTTTCTATTATTTTTTAGTAATTTGATGAATTATTTTAATTTGAATGTATTAAATTATATTTTATATTTTATTTTATTTTATTTATAATAGATTGTTTTCATGTTTTAAAAATTTTAATTATTTAGTTAGTTTGAATTTTATTTTATTTTAAAATTTTGAATGATAAATGGGTAATTAAATGAATTCAGATATCAATCGAATAATATTATTTGGATTTGTAACGTGTTTGATATTCAAATTTTAAATAGATTTAGATAAAAATATATGTAATCGAGTTCATATGATAATTTTCATGAATATCATATCTGTTGTAGTCTCTAAATTACAAAGAAGAAGAGGAAATTGACTAGAAGTGGTATTGTTGACTTCTTGTAGTGTTTTCCAAACCTAACTTCTTCACAAATTGAGCTTCCATTCAATTGACTGTCACTACCATTTATGCGTAAAATAAAGATTGTGCTGAAGTTAAAAATTACTTTCTTTTTTCTGTTAAACAACAATAATTTTTTATTTTTATAAATTTATTATTTAATAACTATAGATATATTATTTAAAAACTGTAGATGAATTAGTTTCATATTTTTTTGTATATTTGATTGTTTGCTTGTTAGGTTCTGATTCATTATTTAATAACTGTAAATACATTATTTTATAACTGTACATTCATTATTTGTTTCGTGAATTTGTTTCATATTTTTTGGATGTTTGATTATTTACTTACTGGATTCATATTTATTATTTAATAAATGTAGATATATTATTTTATAATTATACATTCATTACTTATTTTTATAAATTTCTTTTATCTTTTCGTCTATATTTAATTATTTATTTAACTAGTTATTATTTAATGACTATAGATATATTATTTTATAATTCTCACAAAATTGTATTATCAGCTAAAAATATATATATTTATTTATAATTTATATAAGAATCACATAAAAATAAATCGAACAAAATAAAAAAATTTTGAATAACAGAAAAAGAAAAAGAACAAATGGCTCCATTAAATTAGAAAAAAAAAAATACATATATAGTTGTACGTGCTTTGCAAGTGCACCTAATAATTTTCGTCAAACAGGAACAGGTTGCTTTGTCACTGTCCGCTGATCAGTTATTCAAGTGACTAGCAAACTTGTAGGCAAACTTCATAGTATATATTCAATAGAAATACTACCAATAATTACTATACATAAATAAAAAACTGTTTTTTCTTTTTTTCTCTTTTTCCTTTTCTTGTATTGATTTCAAAAGAATTATTTAAAAATAGTAGATAAAATCAAGTGCAAGTGGGCTATAAATTCCACTTAGAAATTAAAAAATAAATAAATTTTGGGGGACCAGATGGAGAGACTCCCTCCACCACGTACTTAGCTCCGCCATTGTTATTGATATACTGTGGGTCTCTCTGAAAAATGGAAAAGGATTATCATCCGCGTGATTAAATATATGCTATAACAAGCTAACGTGGGAGTGGAGATCCTAGGATAAACGACGATGAGACTGCCACACTGCCCCACACAACTCTACCAACGTGCGTTTCATATTTTTATATTAATATTTTAGAATTTCTCTATATATTAATCAAAACTTTCAGTGGATATCTTCCACCAATAGCTTCAACATATTGAGAATCAGATTCTGATTCAACAGACGCAAAGGCTTCAGCTGCTAGCTTTGAATATGCTTTCATGGCGTACCATTGTCCGTCCCTTAACCCTCTCATTTATATATTACCCCCACATAAAAACATCCCAAAAAGCTTTAGATCTTCTTCCATCGAAGGACACATCTACGCCTTCTGATATTTCTTTCTTTCCTCTATCTCACATTTATTACTTGATATTCCGTTTCCATTTTTTTTTTCAATTTTTTTAGATCTAATTATTACTTGGTTAGCCTTACCATCATCTTCTTCCCCTTGGATTATGATGACTACCTCTCTGCTTGAAACTTTTTCTTCTTCCTCATTTGCTTTTCAATTCTCTAACCTACCATCATATCCTCCTCCTGCTACGTCTTTCCGTGTTCTCTGCCTCGGAGGATCCCACCAGGCTGACCCTAAGTTCGTGCTGCATCAGGCTCTGGATTCCTCCGGAATCGACACCACCCACGCCAGAGTAATTACTTCTCACCCGTTTCTTTGATGGATTTGAGTTTGAATTTCGTGAATTTGATGTAGAATTGACGATTGGTGCAGGAAGCTAGGAAAGGATTTTTGACCCAGATTGATAAGTTAACTTTCATTGAGAGAGAAACTAGCATTTGTATCAACAGACGTGTGGATTTGGCGAAAGCAGCCCTTTTTATAGCGGCTGAAGATGATTCGCTCGTCTCTCACTCTTCGGTTCCGCTTCCTGTTGATTCTTTCAGAGATAGATTGTATTATCTTTCAATGGGCTTCTGTTCTGATTATAGCTCATCTCTTATGTCTTCCTCTGAGCAATTTCTCGATAGTTTACAGAGATATCTGTATGTCAATAAGGTATATCTGATTCTAGAAAATATTCCCCAATAAAAAAAAATAAGAAAAAAAAAATCCTTCCTTTGTCCATTTAACAGGTCGTTTCTTCCTTAAATCAGGGTTTCAGGCGGAGCAATGGGGAAAATAATCAATTAGACCCACGATCTTTATATCTTCACTCTGTAAGGAATTTGTCTTTTTTAGCTTATGAGCTTAATTAATTAACTGCCGGCTGCGGAAAATTTGACGATGATGTTAATCCAATGTGCAGGTTTTGACGCATGGATCAGGTTCAGCTGCTATGCTTGCACTTGTATACTCTGAGATTCTGAAGATGCTTCGCTTGTTGAGCTTTTTGGATTTTGATTGTGAGATATTCTTCCCTCATGATCCTCATGGTCTTCCCAAAGCCTATCATAAGCAGAACAGCATAGAATCTGATCAACCTCACATCATGACTACGCAAACTCTATTAGAAGAGGTAACTCCTCTTAGCTTTTTCTCCTGAAGCATGAAGGTTTTTACTTCTCCTTTGCCGACAGCATCTCCTGTCTCGGTTTGTCCTATACATTTGGCTATATTGGGGCATCTCCTGTCTCGGTTTGTTCTATACATTTGGCTATATTTGGGCTTCTCCTGCCTTAATATCTATTGCATAGAAATAAAATCCATAACAAAAATGTGCTTCTATAAACAGTGACTTTGATTTTATTTGTCTATTATATTGATATAAAACCCATAATAAAAATATTGACAGTGACTTTGATTTTACTTGTAATATATAAAATCCATAACAAAAATGCTGTTACATGAATGGTGACTTTAATTTTACTTAAATGCTCTCTAATTTACTCTTAACTAATCTTTAGCTCTATAACAAAATAATCTTGGATTATTAATTAACTCTTATTTTTTATCCCTCTTTGAAATAACTCTTTATACGCTTTACATTAATTATAAATTTTAGCAAATATTTAAAGACAATCTTCACATTAATGTTCATAAATGCAAATATTTCAAGGCAATCTTCGTATTCAATTTCTTCATAAATGAAAATTTTAGTTTATCTTTTCATTAATATTTGTAATTAATGCTATACTTGATTAACAAGTTGTATGCCGTCGTATTGCTAATTAACTCTTACCACTTGCTCTATTTAAAACGACATTATTTTTATATTTATCCACTTCATATTAATTACAAATCTTAATAGATCTTTAAAAATAGTCTCCACATTAATATTTTTTGTAAATACAAATCTTAGCATATCTTCTAATTAATATTTATAATTAATGTTATACTTAGATAACAAGTTGTTTGCCGTCGTATTACTTAGAGTTGATAATTCATATCGTATTATGTATAAATGTGTTGTATTACTATTCGTATCATTTAAACGTGTTGTTTTCGTATCGTGCACTCGTTTAACCATTTATAAATTTATATACTTAAACGTATATATGTATTATTTCGTATCATATAATTATTTAAACGTATCATTTCGTATTGGATAATGATTTAAACATATTATTTCGTGTTATATAAAATTTATTATATATTTTATATATTTTTAAATGTGTCTAATCATATAAAAAATATGTTAGGCTTGTTCGTATCGTAAAAAAGTTCGTATCATGCTGTGTCATTTTATCATGTTGTGTCAAAATTTGTCAGCTATAGTATTACTAATTAGCTCTTACTTTTTGCTCCTCTTTGAAACTATGTCATTTTTACCTTTTTCCACTTCATATTAATTGCAAATATTAGCAAATCTTTTAAAGGCAATCTTTACATTAATGTTCTTCATAAATGCAAATTTTTAAGGCAATTTTCATATTCAAGCTTTTCATAAATGCAAATTTTAGCGTATTTTTTCATTAGTATTTGTAATTAATGTTATACTTGAGTAACAAGTTGTATGCCTTATAAATAGCACTCATTAATTAGTCTTGGTTCAAGCATTAAAACTGGTGGAGATTCAAATAGTATTTATAATCGCACGTCATTTTTTCCGACACGAAGCTTGGGTCGCTTACTCGATTTTGTAGTTTACATATTCCGTTTTATTCATGCTCTTACTTTTTTTTTACACTTCTAAAAAAACGACGCCATATATATGCAAAAATCATTCATAACATCACAATAGCCAAGGTGAAGATTATTAGCATAAGTGATATGGCTCATAATTCTCCAATTGCCTAGCAAATCTTTTAAAGCAATCTTCATTTTAATTGCAAGTTTTAGCAAATTTTCTCATTAATGTTCTTCATAGATGTAAATCTTCCAAGTCAATCTTCCCATTAATGCTCTTTATAAATGCAAACCTTAGCATATCTTTGGGTGAATTTCATATGCAGTACTCCAATTATATATTTCGTAACAATTCAGTACTTGAAAAATTATTCGTAATACAAAAATACTCAAATTATATTAATAGTAACAACTTAGTATCTCAAAAATTATTTGTAATACGAAAGTATTTCAACTTTTATTTTGTAACTAAATAGTACTTTCGTCTTTAACTGTTAGTCTCCCTAACATAAATGTAATATGAAATATTCATATCAGATAAATTTTAATAAAAATAAAATTAGCTATAATATCTAAATCAGATAAGTATCAACTTTGCTGACTGGGTATTATAATTAATTTTTTTTATTAAAATTTATCTAAATATTTCATGTCGTACTTCAGTTAGAAAGACTAAAGGGGTGTTTGAAAGTGCTGTTGAGTGTTTCAAAAGCATGTTTTGAATTTTATGATTTAATTGACTAATTTTTTAAATTTTTTATGCATTGTTTTTTTTTTCAAATCTGTTTCTGGAAAAAATATCTATTTATCTGTATCTACTAAAATAGTTTTCAAAACTCAAAAAAGTTAAAAATACAAAAAAAAAATTCTGAAAAGAGTTTTTTTCAAACACAATGTTAAACAAACACTAATAGTTGAAGACATAAATATTATTTAGTTATAAATAAAAGTTGAGGTAATTTTATATTACAAATAATTTTTGAGATACCGAGTTGTTACAATTTACATAATTGGGATACTTTTGTGTTACAAATAATATTTGCAGTACTGAGTTATTACAATTTACATAATTGAGATACCGTTGGCAAAATTTACTCGCATATCTTTTCACTAATGTTTAATTGCAATTAATATTATATTTGGACAATAAATTATATATCTTATAAATAACCTCCATTAGCCTTGGTTTAAGCATTAATTTATGGTTCAAATAGACAGAACATGAAAATTTGAAATCTTATTTAACTAATAGCTTGATGTTTGGCTGTAGTTTTCCAAAACTATCTTGCTTTGTCATTTTGGTACATAAATTTATTTCATGGATTCACTTGGCAATCGTGACCAGTAAAAAGGGAAAATATTTGTATATTTTCTTTTCTTCTCGACAAGAGAGAAAAAATAAAAATGAAAGTTCAAGCTTTGTATGAAAAGAATTATTTGTCATATTAATATATATATATATATATATTGTTTTTTCTTGTGCAAAATCATATGTTTTTTCCACTTTCTTTCATCTTTAATCTAAAATGTTATTTGCTACTATTGGTAAATCGGTAACTTTTTCTAAAGTTAGTCCCTCTTCGTGTTTTCTCCCCTAATTTTGATAATTTTATTATTTGATTATCTAAGTCATATTGTTTAATTTCATTATTCTTCTTTTTTATATGACTTTTTTATTTGATTAGAATTTTCTACCTCCCTTTGCTTTGAGTATTTTTCACTTCCTATATGTTTAATAAATATCATATTTATTATATATATTTATAATAAGTTAATTTACCAATTAGTGCTTATATTCACACGTCATTTTTCCTAACTCAAATACTTATATATATATATATATATATTCTCCCTAAGGTGTTACTATATTACACAGATTTTAAAGAATTTGAAGGAGACATTCTGGCCATTTCAACATGACTACTCAAAGAGTTTATTCTTAAGGGCGACAGATGCTGCCAATTACATTATTGACATATCAAGCACTACCAAAGAAAGGTACCTACCAGTGTTATCTTACTATGTGGGTTTTTATGCTTTTACATACTTAAGACAGTCAATCACTTTTCTTTTTGCTATTTGAAGGCTTTTCTATTGATCTCTATTGGGCTACGCCGGTGTACCTGTATGGTTTGATTTAATACACTTTGATATTTGTGAATTGAATGGTCATTTGACAAGAGGTGGAAATAGATACTTCATAACTTTTATAGATGATCATTCTAGATATACATATGTGTACTTAATGAAATCTAAGGATCAAGCATTTGAAAAGTTTAAAGGCTTTAAAATGTTGATTAAAAATCAATTGTGAAAGAAAATTAAAATCCTATGAAGTGATAGGGGTGATGAATATTTTTCAATAGAATTTTCTAATTTTTGTGAAGAAAATGGAATAGTTCATCAAACTAGTGCACCATATACTCCACAAAAAAAAAAAAATTTGGCTGAAAGAAAAAATAGAATATTGGTAGATATGGTTGATGTTATGGTTGTGCATGCAAAATTACCAATGAATCTTTATTAACAACTTGTCATGTACATAATAAAAAACCTTCAAAAAAGATAGACTTCTCGATATGAAGAATTGAAGGGTAGAAAGCCAAACTTGGATTATCTCTAAGTGTGGGGTTGTTTAGCATACTATAGAGTTCCTAATCTTAAACGAGTTAAATTAAGATCTAAAGCTCTTAAAGGTATTTTTGTTGCTGAAAATTCTAAGGCATATTGAATTTTGGACATAAACTTTAATGTTATTATTAAGTCTAGAGATGTTGAATTCTTTGAAAGTAGATTTCTAAAGGATTCAAGTGATGATCTATAAAGAGATTATGATAGTGCAGGAAATTTAACTCAAAATGTCAGGGATAATCCTAACTCTTCCTTAAATAATAAAAGAAAAACGTTAGAGTTTCCTAGTGAACTTAGGAAAAGTCAAAGGCTCGAAAGGAGAAGAATATAGGCTCAAAATATATTTCTTCACAATCAATGAGATTCGTTCTAGTTAAAGGAAGTAGAAATGAGGTAATCAGTAAGATATCATTGGTATTACATTTAGATGAAGATCCAAAGACATATAGTGAAGCTATGGCTTCAAGAGATTCAAGTTTTTGGAAAGAGGCTATTAATGATGAAATGGATTCACTATTAGCAAATGGTACTTGGGTACTAGTTGATCTACCACTAAGTTCTAAACCTATAGGGTGCAAATGAGTCTTTAGGAGAAAATATAATACCGATGGTTCATTACAAACCTTTAAAGATAGGCTTATAGCTAAAGGCTTTAAGCAAAAGGAAGGTATTGATTATTTTGATACATATGCACCTGTAGCTAGAATTACTTCAATTACAGTTTTATTTGCCTTAGCATCCATATGTAATTTATATGTACATAAAATGGATGTTAAGATGACATTCTTAAATGGTAAATTAGATGAGGAAGTTTGTACTTCCCAAAAATGATAAGAAAGTGTGCAAGTTAATTAAGTCACTATATGGATTAAAACAAGCTCCTAAGAAATGGCATAGAAAATTTGATAATGTAATTATATCAAATGGTTTTGTACACAATGGAGCGGATAGGTGTATTTATTCTAAGTTTACTAAAGATTATGGAGTGATTGTATGCCTATATGTAAATGATATGTTGATTATTGGAACTAATATGAAAGGTGTTAGTGATACAAAGAAGTATCTAAATTCACAATTCAAAATGAAAGATTTGGGAGAAGTTGATACTATCTTAAGAATAAAAACTAAGAAACATAGTAGGGGTTTTGCTTTATGTCAATCTCACTATGTTGATAAGGTTCTCACTAAGTTTAATCATTTGGGAATTAAAGAAGTTGACATTCCATTAGATGTTTCTATGAAATTGACAAAAAATGCTAGGAGGTCTATAAGTCAAATAGATTATGCATATGCAATTGGTAGTATAATATATGCAACATTGTACAAGACCAGATATAGCATTTGCAGTATGCAAGCTCTCTAGGTATACTCATAATCCAAGTACTGAGCATTAGAAAGCAATAGTACTTGGCTATCTTAAAAGGACTATGTCCATGGCATTATTGTATAACAACTTTTCTTTTGTATTCGAAGGTTATACATATGCTAGTTGGACGACTAGTGTTGGTGATAATAAGTCAACATCCGGTTGGATATTTACTTTAGGTGGAAGAGCCATTTCTTAGGCTTCTAAGAAACAAATGTGTATAACTCATTCAATAATGGAATATGAGTTTATAGCCTTGGCGGAAACAGAAAAAGAGGTGGAATGGTTGAGAAATTTATTGATATATATAGAGTTATGGCCACAATTAATGCCAGCTATCTCTTTACGTTGTGATAGCCAAGTTGTAACACCTTATACTTTTATATATAGCATATACTTGTATCATTTCGTCATCTATTATACAGTAATAAGAAATGATCTTATTTATAGTGATGGATAATTTTTTTTAAATCATATCACGGTATCACTGTGCAACATTTAACAATTTTGTATAACATCACAGTTTGACTATAAACGTAATTTATTACATATACTAATAATTTAGATACTATATCCAATTATTTTAAGTAGTAAGTTCAAGGCCAAATATACATTTACACATCACTATATATTTACTATATTTATACATATACAGATATACAACCTAAAATATAGATGTCGTGTTCTTATACATATGTGCAATGCAAGGAGAGAGATTGGTAAGGCTCGGCTGGTGACCTGTGATACATATCTCCTATGTGGTATGCACTTCCAAAATGAGTTAACTACTATTTTCTACACGAAAATGATGTAATTTAGTGAGTTGCAGCTCAGTGAGAATAATCATTAAAAACTTTCTAAAGTACCAAGCAAATCACAATTACAAGTAATAATCATCATTCATATACATTTTACATGTCATTCTATTTATCAATACCATATGAATATAAATAATATTAATTCATGTAAATATTTCATTTGCTTATGCTTATGTTTATGTCATTTTCTTTTTGTTGTGACCAGGCTAAATAGACACTGTCCCGGGTTTCCATGTGAACATTTGCATTTGCGAGCTAGTTTGATCATTTGTACATTTGTTAGGCCATATGTCTTTTCTTTTGCTTTAGAACATTTGTTTGGGTCATAGGCCTCTTTTGCTTTACAATGTCATTTAGCTAGTTACAACACCTTTTAAGTCCATATGCATTTGTAACAATGATTGCTTTTATATCAACCATTATACATTTTAGTCAACATTTGCCTTGTACAAAGAAAACCTATACATGTAATACAAACATGTATTTCACATTCAACACAGTCTCATTGGCCATATCATAGCAATTATATAATTCAAATAAAGCAAATCAAGTCACATTATACAAAGCACGTAATAATCACACGTACTCAAGAAAGCGTTTGATAATTAAACTCACATTTTCTTTTGATATTGAACCTCTCTCACTTCCTTGGGGGTTTCCAATATGCTATGAGCCAAATTGATATTATACTTGGTCAATTGGTAGGTAAATAAACTTAGTGAAACTTAAACAAATTGGAATATGCATAATATGGACCACTAACTAGGGTTTGATATTATGACAGTGTGACCTTAATATATTCAGAAGCTTATAACTTTTTATATATTGATCCAATTTGTATTATTCTTATTTCTAATTAAAGCTAACATGTAGGGCTATAACATATCTAAACAAATCTAAATTTCAGAGCAATTAGAATATTGTGTAATATTTGGTGCAATTTATATTCATGTTCTGTTTTCTGTCATATTTATGCCTTTAGACAGTTTTGAGATACCAATTTTCTTCATCATATCTCACAACGTGCAAGTTATATTTTTATAAAATTTTATATAAACTTATATATATTAAAATAGAATATTTTTTATGTTGAAAACTTTCATTCATTTTGCCTCTAAGGTCCTCATATGATAGGGAACTTGTGACTGGTCAAGAATAAGATTGGCATCCGAACCAGTCTGATTTTTGAAGGCCATATCTCATAAAATACATAACATACTGAGGTATTATTTGTGCCAAACTTTAATTAAGACAAATATCTATAACTTTTATGTTTTAAAAATTTATAGATTATGTCTATAAGGAGCTCAAAATGGAAAAATAAATGGCTGGAGTTGCACTGGGCACTAGGCAGACAGCTCAAATTATGGAATAGATATGACTCTCTTGACCATAACTCAATATCCAACAATAATCTGGTCTTGAAATTTAGTATACAACTAGATAACATAGATATATACAACTTTTATGTTTTAAGATTTCTCAAATATCGACTCCATAATATACAAAAATAATAAACACGGTTGGTGATTTAGCTAGGTTCCACAATCAAACTAGTTCAAGTCCGATATCAATATATTTTCATAGACACAAAAACTTGTAAAAATATTTACATATCCATAAACCTAAGAAAATCATCTACTAGTTTAATATTTTATGTTTCTTTAAATTTTGTCCCTAACATAGAGAAAACGGAGCCAAACTTACAGTCCCCAAAACAGAATACAGGAAGGCTTGAGCATGTCTATCTAGTTATTTGTAAGCATTAAACCACAACTATTAACTTTTAATTCAAGAATAAAAACTCAAGAGAGACTTTTGAACTTACCATAAATTATTTTGAGAGATTACCTACTGCAAACTTTGAGGAAAGAAAAAAAATGGAGAAAAGAAGAATTTGTCTTACGGGAAGAAGAAGAAAGACTTATATGCCTTATCCAAAACCACCTTTAACATTTGTCCATATCCTTTTTTTTCTAATTTTATTATTATTATTATTATTATTATTATTATTTCCTTTACATATTTATATGTAACTAGTCAATACCAAAAGTATTATCTAATCACATAGTCTATTTTAATTAATTTAACTATGCCAAATTTCATTTATATCAATTTAATTATTTAATTTTATTTTATTTCTAATACCTTGACATTCTTATTTAAATTATAACTAGACAAATGCAATTTACTCCTATTGCAATAAACCGACCTGTGGCAAGTCCACCTCGTGAAGACATTCATGCCAAAATCCATATATATACATGTATTTCATGCAAATGATATTTATAAAATGAATATGTTCAAATGGAATGCATGTGATAATATATGTATAGACGGTTGAGGATGTTACACAATGTCTAGGACTTTTCGTAAGATATACAATGGAAAATCTAAATATATAGCTTTAAGACATGAGTATGTAAGGCAACTAATATCGGATGGGATAATAATAGTTGTCTATGTAAAGTCAAGTAATAACTTGGCTGATCCATTGACTAAAGCACTCTCGAGAGATGTAATTGAAAATACAATAGATGCAATGGATCTAAAATCATTGTAAACTTATTGCTAATAATGGGAACCTTACCTCTCTCATTGCTAAAACAATTTGAAAGGTCCAAAAGGTAATAACAAGTTATTAGTGCCATGAAGCAAGTACTAGGTCTCAAATATAGTACTTATGAAAAAGAGGTTGAATATACAATATATTCTTAATGAAGGTAAGAGTTCAGTTATGAGCTAGAAAGTTTCAAGTGAAACTTCACGAATCCTTCACCTAAGTGAGCACAAGAAATGGTGCCGCTTCTATCAAGAATTTGGAAGTAAAAATTCTTGTAAATGTTCATGAAACCAGGATGTAGCACAAGGCCATAATGTGGTGCTAAAGCTAACGGTGAATTTGTTAGAGAAACCAATAAGATTTGTGTATGGTTATTCCAGTTGTGTCATATAGGAATCATGGTTTAATGTTTTATCACAACCTTGATTTCAACAAAGCCCTAAATAGTTTATACTAATAGAAGGTTTAAGTTGAAAAATACCTTCTAAATGCATAAATCTTGTAGTTTGATTGTATATATCACAACCTAAGGGATTGTTAGAAATAGTTAGTAATATATTTATTTGTCCCACATAGGAAAGTAGGGGAAGAGAAGATGGATTTATAAATATGATGCCCATACCTATATAACAAAATTATGCCTATTATATCACCTAATAACAGGAATAATCCTATTATATAGATAGAATATCACTATCTGTGCTTTTTATAATGGTTAATTACTATGCATATCATAAAGGCTCTCTCTCTCACACACACACACACATACACACAAATATAGCCATTACCTATATAACAAGACTGCCTATTATATCACTCGATAACAGGAATAATCTCATTATATAGATAGAATGCCATTATATGTACTTCTTATCCTAGTTAATTACTATTCATATCATAAAGGCTCACATATATTTTTTTCTTTCATATTATATACATCAGCATTTAATTTTGGCTTAAGGCCTCATCATTGTTTAGATCATATACATCATAATGTATATAATATTACAAGCCATAAATACTATCCTCATATGTATAGATATACAAAATACAAAACATGATAAATTAGACCCACAAATCGAGTCTCAAATGTCCTATTTGAATATAGGCTCTAGCTAACTTCTCTTCCTTCAATTTTACTATATACAAGCTCCTTAACTTGTGTGAGAAAAACTCATACTAAGATATCTCTAGCTTAGTGGTATATATAAGTATTGAGATTTTCTCATGCAATCATATAAATATAGCATAAATCATATATGGCATATGAACATATTAATCATGCTTATGAAAAAATAAAGAAATATAATCTCATATGCATGCAATGCTTGTATTCATGTCATATTACATGTCTTTACATCTTTACCATTACTTGATTTCTTACTATCAATCATATTTGTCATGTTTATTTTCTTTTCAATCAATAACTTTAATAAATATGGCCCAAGTCTCATTTCCGGACTGGCCGGATACGAGATGTAAAGTAGGTGAGCTAGTCATCCTGCTCATTTGTATTCTTGTTCGAGCTCCCTCAAGTCAAGCGTGCTCACCTAAATCAGAGCTCAGCTAACCTAACTGAGTCTAATAATGGATATGAGTGTCAGGAATAGGAGCACCCAGTCCAGGGTTAGCAACCATAGTCCCCTCCCATACCTCGTAGCGATACGTATCATTTATCCCCTTTATGGTGCATAATCTATCTTAAAGTAGTCCTGAGATAGAGAAATAGGCATTTATATCAAAACATTCCTTTATTTCAATCTCATTCTTTGATATTTCCATCATGTTTTCATATTTTATATGCATGCTCACATGTCACATTTATGTATATCAACATGTTTTCACATATTTCTACATCATACTTTAGCATTTGTGCATAATTGGTATGTTTCAGACCCACAAAAATATCATTTAAACATGGGTCACTTTTGCTATGAATAGTATCTTCACGGCCATTAATTTTTGGGCTAGTTGTGAAGGCTACTGCTTCTATATTCATGGTCATAACAATTTCAGCATAGTTATAACGCCGGTTGTGAAAGATCATAATTTGTGCCTATGATCAAATTTTGTCAAAATTCCATTTCTAATCACTCCCTAAACATGTGTAGACATCATCTATGGTCATTAGATATTAAAATAAATATGTTATTACAACTCAAATCATCCCCCAAAATGGGGTCACAAGCGTATTGCACGTACCTTGTGCCCACTTTAACACATATGTCATTTTATACTCATAACCATATCTACAAATATTCAACCACTGTAATTAACTTTTCTAACATTTAATCATGTCATTTCATGTCTCATATTTTATAATATCATATTGCTTAACAAATAGGCATGCTCAACAACATCATTGCAAACAATTCAACATTTATATGCATTTATCGCATTTAGGGGGCAAGTAACAATGCGTATATGTATAAACCTCTATTAAGAGCTTGACAAAAACTCAACTAAGGAGCTATCTACTCTCCTTATCGATCTCCTCCCTCTTGTCTTTGTCTTCCTATCACAAACAATACCACATATCACTATGTCTATAGTAGTATGGCAAAAACGCAAAACCAACTCATACTCTCCAAACTATGGTTAATATGCATGAATTCAACTTCATATCATGGTATCTCAATTCCAATAAATTCAAAGAACACAAACACATACAAAACCCAACCACTCTTCTTCTTCCATAACTCATCCTCCATAGCTTTTCACCCAAACACTACAACTACTTCATATAGCTTCATAATCATGACAAAGAGATGGTTTTCTTAGATTTTCTTACCCCTTGAAGGAAAAAACTACCCTTGATCATGCAAGGAACTCGTGAGCTCTCTTGCACCGATTTTTTCTTTCCTCCAATTCTCCACTAAAGTTGATAATTTCTTCAAATCTTGCTTTAATTTTATTCTCTCTCTTAGTTTGGTGTTTAATTTACTCAAAAACTATGAAGAATCACTCACATATGTTTCTTAAGTGTCTAAGATCTGTTCTTGGGGTTTTAGGATGGAAAAGATGATGAAAAATAAAGATAAGATTGTGGAAAAAACTTTTATATGGTCCATTTCACGGTCATGAATATTAATATTCATAGCCATGAATGTTTACAATAAAAACAATCAATGCTTATCTTTGACCACGATGTTCATGGCCATGAATCACTTCGTTCACGGGCGTGAAGGCTGATTATTCATACTTTCTTAATTTCTTTCATCCCTCTCTTCAAACCAAAGTCAAATTGACCAATATACTTTACATATATCTCAAATATACCCTCATATACCTCTAATACACCTCTTATGTGATCACTTTAAGTCACATAATCATGTATACCAACTAATCCCTAGTTAATGGGTGTTATAATAAATATTTATACACCAAATGAGTTTGATGATTTGATAGTAAATTTGGGGAAAAACATCTAATTTGTTATACATATATGTCAAAGATAGACACTTGGAGCATTTGAGCATTAAAAGAAGCCTTTGCTATTGTCCCGGTCGCGACGACCATCGCGTGCGTGATGGCCCTTATGTTGAAAGCTACAGGATTTTGTTGTACACAACATAGCTTTTGTCACGTGCGCGACGGGCGTCATGAACGCGACAGAGCCATAATTGCCAATAACGTTAAAAAATTGAAAGTGTTAATTCCCAATGGTCATAACTCTCCAAAATAACTAATTTTACATTTATAAAAGGATGTTTTACATCTGAATCATATGATTATCCTTCTTCCTCATTCTATCAAGATTTTCAAATTACTTACATATTAAATTATTTATGTAACAAGTTATTGAGAGAGTTTTATAGAATTGCTACCTATAAACTCTGGTTTTGTTTGAATATCCTGGAGGGAAATTGTCACAAACCCAAGTAGCAATATAGTGGGGGCAATATTTCCTTAAGAAAAGTATTCTACACAATCAAACAAATTTTTCTCTGTAGCCTTCATTGTTCATACATTAATTTTCTAACACATGAGGGTTGGGTTCGTTCAACTGAGTTGAGTTTATAAGTTTACACGTTGATTTTGTTCATATTGCAGTGGATTTCAGCTTGCTTCTGCAAAGGCTGGTCAACATAGGCTTGACAGTGGTGTTTCGACCAGTGTGAGCTTTGGGGATATGAGACGTGCCTTATCTGGTACCTGGAATATCGAAGTTACATTCATTACTCAGTCCTATCTTTTTGTTGTTCTTGACTGTGTAAGAAGTTCGTTCATTTACTGATTCGGACAAGGAAATTGATGTTATTGTTGCAGCATGTGAACGTTTAATACTCCTAGGATCTGATACCAAAGAATTAAGGGATTACAGCATCCTTCTGTACCATTATGGATTTTACGAACAATCACTTCAATATCTTAAGCTGTATCAGGAAAGAAAGGTACAAATTTCTGCGGTGCATACTGCATACTTTAGAACTTCTACATATCTAATAAACTGAATAACATTTTCTTTAAATTTATATGCAGCTAATCTCTTCACCACAGAAGCAATCATCTAATAAATTTAGCGACTTGGAGGAAGATGCTGTGGAAAAATTGATGACACGCCTCACCCTCATTTCCATTGATCAAGGTTGGAGCAACCCTTCACATTCTCGCTAGAAATTTTCTTGAATCAATTCCTAGTGCCATGCTCACGTAGAGCCACTTTTCATCATTTTCTGTTGAAATTATGGGCATGGAAAAATATTTTTAAAAAAAATTAATTGGAAATAATTTTCAAATGAATTTGAATTTTACTTTTTATTTTGAATTGGTAGGAACTAGATGATTTTATGAATAATTTCTTAGTTTAAATTTAAAATTTGGTTGTAACCATTCTAGATTGAGGGGATATTTTGTTATTTTTTTCTATATAAATGTTCCAATTTGAATGAATAAAAGGAGTACTTTTCTTTCCTCCATTTCTATGTTCTATTTATACTTCATTTTTGTTAAATTTTTCCAACATTTTCTGTTCCACCTCCTCTGCTTGGTGTTTAACCATCTCCGCTAGAATTCTTAAGTGGAGCTCTACAAAGTTGTTCATTGCCTATGAAGTTGTCCATTTCTATATTCTAGTTGGTGTTTCCAACTAGTTGATTGCAGGAGAAATCCAGTGATTCTATTGATCCCATAGAACTAATATCCACAGCAATTCTTCCGGTCAAGAATTATGGGAAAATTTTAAAGACTGCAACCCTTCTAAGCTGGTTATTTCTTAGATTAACAATGAATTGAATGACATACCTTGATCAAAGAGTTCCAATTAACTTGGCTCCTGCATTTTATAACACAAAAACTTGGATATGGGTCCTGAAAATGAATTATTCGACTGATAAAATGCTCTCTCGCGCGTTAGACAATATGTATGGCAACACACCCTCAAAATCATTCCAATCCGAGTCGACTAATTGATCAAAGAGGTTGTGAGGTTGGTTTGATATATTTAGGATTACTCCATGGATTTGGCTGTGAGAGGAGAAGAAATGCAGAGAGGGGGGAGAGAACCAGAGATAAGAAGGGAAGAGGAGAAAAAGAGTTTGTCCACTCTAACATCATTGTTGTTTGAGCTGGAAGCCCAATATTACATAAATCAAGCCCATGACTCTAATCATTTTATATCTCTAATATAAATGGATCATATAATTTAGGACAATTTACATAAAAAAAAAATTATTTAATTTTCTATTTTATATCAAAATATTTCTACTTTTTATTTTGTAACTATTAAATATATATATTTTTCTTTTCATATCAAATAAATCATTCGGAGAAATTTAATTTTGTTTAATAATGACATGACATTTAGAATCTATTTTTTTATCAAGTTATATAAACGGTTCTCATACTAAAAATATATATATATATATATATATATATATAAATATAAATATATATTCAAAACTAGTTGTATGTAAACTATATATATATATTTATGCAAATTCAAAGATTTTTAACATATAGTTTTTTGCAAATCTACGTATTTTTTTAACTAATGTCGTACTATTTCAAAAAAACTATCATATATATATAATATATGTCAATTGTTTTTAATTAAAAAAATATATTTAGAGTGTTACGTCAATGTCAAACTAAATTAAATTATTCCCAATACTATATTTAATAAAATTGAAAATATGTAAAAGTTAAAAAATAAAGAATATAATTATTTTGATATAAAAGTAAAAATTCAGAAATTTTTTTTTACTTAATTTGTCCAATAATTTTTTGTAATTTATCATGCTAAAAAATAATTTTTAACTAAATTTCTTACATGAAACTGTATAATTAAATCAGTACATAAATTTGAATATGACTTGTTTTTTTCTAGGTGTTAAAATAAATAATTTTCAAGCATCAAAAAATACATAACCAAAGTGGAAATTTCAGAAATAATAGAAATTTATTAAGGTTCAGAACATTCATCACAGGAAAAAGTTGAATAACCCGTGACATGGTACGACAACTTGAAGAGACATAGACCCACCCGTCCCTGACTGACATAACCTAAATAAAAACAGACAGAACTATAAAAATGACTTCAATTTTATCCCATTCTACCCTTTAACTGTCAGTAAAAAAAGCCAAAAATCCAATCAATCAAAACTTAAGAAAATCTGTTATTAAAAAGTACAATTAATATTACCATGACCAGATGAAATCTAATTAAAGCTCTCACATAACACAGCAAATCCAACAAAAATCATGTGCATTGCTCACGAGCCACACCAAGCCTTGAATTGGGCACATCAAAAAGTATCCTATGGTTTTGTTGCTGCATGTTGGCTATCACATTCAGCACCGAATTCACATTATCTGGCGCGGCTGCCATGGCCAGGCATTTGATCCCACCCGCTGTGCTGTGGATTAGTAGGTTGTCAGGTACTAATGTCACGTTCATGCCGGAGAACATGAATGTTATGGTCGGTGCTACGATGGGTGCCGAGTAACATGTGTCGAATCCACCTAGGGATGTCACAGTAGCGTTGCCCACTCGCTTCCTGAATGCGTCCCGGACAGCGGTGTAGGCTGGCGCCACTAGCCGGGTGAATACTGTCCCTGCAATCAAGACAAAAGATGTATTCAAGATTACATGTTTTATGAATTTGTCGTATTCACCCAAACTATTTATCATTATGTAGTATTTTTTTTATAAATTTATAAATTTGTGATTGTTTTAACAATAATTCTGAATTTATGGTAATTTGAAGATACTGTTCATCAAGTGCGCCACCCACATGCATGCATGCTATTTTTGCTACAAATTATTTTTGTTAATTTATTTATTAAATTTAATGTAGAAGACATGTGGCTGGCGTATCTCTCATTTTTTTTCAAAATTTAATTTATCAACATGTGTTTTTATTTTTTTTAAAATAATTAACCAAAATCTAATTAACAATTAACGACCAACATCCATACATGCAAAAAAATAAATAATAATGTAGATTAATTTTTATAACAAAAAGATGTGTGAGGCAAATAATAATAATAATAATATGGGTAAACTTTTACAACAAATGATGTGTAAAAAAACTTGACGTAATTACTTACAACTTTTATAAATTCTCTATATTTTTTATCCCTAAAAATTTTTATAAATTATTATTTTCTAAATTTTACTTAATGTATGATTAAATTCTAAATGTTTTAATTTATAATTTATTAATTTAATTTATTTACTTAATTTTTATTAACTATTACTAAATATAATTTATCAAAATCTAATTTATATATTGTATCGTAATTTTCTAAAAAATAATTAATAAAATTTAATAAATAAATTTTAAAAAAATTGTACCATGCATGGTACACATGGACTTTGGAGCGACGCATCTAATGAATAGTATCGCACGCCAGTTCAACTGGTGCATGTTGGTCAAAGAATCACAAAATCGGAATCACTATTAAAACAAACACAAATTCAGAAATTTTTCAAAAAATACTTCAAAATGGTTAATAGTTTAAGTGAATACCACAAATTAAGAAATATTCCTAAGTTCGGTCCAATTTTACAAACAGACGAGAAATTCTTAGTTAAATTTAGTATACTACAAACTATTTTTTTCTTTTGATCAAAGTTGAAACATAGTTCATTACTGAAATATAGAAGATACATCAACATAAATGAGATTACATAATTCTAGTGGAGCTAAAGACATATCATTGCCAATAATGGTCTCTATCTGGTTTCTAGACAACCAATCAACAACTCTATTAGTTGTTCTATGAATATAAGCAAAATATATATATATATATATATATATATATATGCAAACTCTTAAGTAAAATTTGTATTTCCTGTATAATAGCACTCATCTCCCAGGATGCTTCTTCCTTGTGGCATTGAGTCACCACTGAAGCGTCAGACTCAAAAACAACATATGGAAACTTCTTGTTGTTTGCAAATCTAACTACCTCTCTTAGAGCTAAAGCCTCTACTGCAAGACTGGATCTGCATTTAACTTTTTTCACTTCAGCAAAGATAACTTGGCCTTTGTCATCCCTACAAATGAAGGATGTCTACCCTGTATCAATGTTATGTTGGAAAGAAGCATCGCTATTAATTTTTATCACTCCTTTAGCTGGCAAAGTCCTTGCAGTAGACCCCATTACTTCTTGTTTCCTCCTATTATTTGAGCTTTTTAACTGTAAGTCAATCCTTCCAATATTGACCCACTCTCTGAATCACTATATGAGGATCATCGTTCATCGTTTCCATCAGTCTCTTATTTCTATCTTTCCAAACCAACCAACAAAGGATAGGCATTTTTTTAAGTACCAGATCTGTCTTTCTATATTTGAACATAGCTAGCATAAGCTTTCACCAATCCCCAAAGGAGTAGAAGCCACTTTCCTCCGGAATATAACTTAAGTTGCTCGCAAACTAGATTAACCGTGACTTCTAACAAAAGAATAGCATATGCTCAAGCTATTAATTTTTATCACTCCTTTAGCTGGCAAAGTCTATGCAGTAGACCCCATTACTACTTGTTCCCTCTTATCATTTGAGCTTTTTAACCGTAAGCCAATCCTTCCAATATTGACCCACTCTCTAAATCACTGTATGAGGATCATCGTTTACCGCTTCCATCAGTCTCTTATTTCTATCTTTCCAAACCAACCAACAAAGGATAGACATTTTCTTAAGTACCAGATTTGCCTTTCTATATTTGAACATAGCTAGCATAAGCTTTCACCAATCCCCAAAGGAGTAGAAGCCACTTTCCTCCGAAATATAGCTTAAGTTGCTTGCAAACTAGATTTCTGACAAAAGAATAGCATATGCTCAACCGATTCATCCTTACAACCACATAGTCCACACATTGTTGTATTAGTGCAACCTCTCTTGTGAAGATTTGAATTTGTTGCTAAGGCATTCTTTGTGCATTTCCATATGAACATATACTAACTTTCATAAGAACACGCAAACTCTAAAAGCTTTTCTAAACAAAATGGGGATTTTTTGTCAGACCCAAAGGCAAATTAAACTTCCTTCTTCCTTCCTCTTTTCCTGTTTCAAAACCTTATAACATGTTTTAACAGTATACGAGCCCTCTTTATTGTGGTACCATACCAACTGATTTTTAGCTTGCCTTCTTCCTACAACTACTTTCCATGGCACGAACCTCTTCAGTCGAAAACAACGATCAAACAGCCTGTCATTCCAAGACCTGGTACCATGTTCAAAAAGATCCTCCACTAGTAAATTATCAACATGGGCCGGCTTAGCTGATTTCATTCTATAACTATCCAAATTTGGTATCCACGCTTCATTCCAAACTGAAACCCGTGAACTTGAAGCAATATTTCATCTCATGCATTTTTGAATCAGCTCCTTCCCTTTTAACAAGCTGCTCCAAATCCATGATGGCCTACTCCCTCTCTTATAGCATTCAGAAAATTTGTAGATGGAAAATAGCCATGCTCCCAAATCATTGATAATCCTCCAACTTTACTTAGCCAATATCGGTATGTTAACAAATTAAGCTCCTTGAACCCAAACCTCCATCACTCTTATTTTGAGACGAACTATCTCACTTAACCCAGCAAATGTCTCGAATTTTTTGAAGAGTAATTCAATGAAAGAGACATTCATTTAATTGTTTATTCTCATTGATTTATGTGAATACAATATTCATATATATCACTATAAATTATTTAATCTATAGATAACACGATAAATTGAATATCTTTACAAAAATATCCTAATGGACATCTTCCCACACTTTGATAGGTAGTTCCATCAATGAAAGATGGAATAAAATACATACATGATGTTTTAAGTTATCATTAATATATAGTTGAAATGTGCAAATTAACTCCTATGGTATAGACTAAAGTAGTTTTTTATTTGTTTATCTAATAAATACGTCCGATTTATTATTATTATTATTTTTAATTTGCATATAATTGATTTTTCTTTATAACAACATTCTTAATTTTTTAATCATTAATGACTTATTTTTTCTAATGATATTATTATAAGTAATTGATTATTTTAATTCAAACACCTCAAAAAATATTGATGTCAATGTAATTAAATATTAT
>CATIWF010174051.1:0-24009 GCA_949630135.1 Balakata baccata
TTTCATATCATGGACTTTCATTAATCAGTTTAAGATCTATATCAATTCATATGCAAATGAATACTAATATAATGAAAGAATGCCTTTATGAATGTGTACACTAAGTGCTTAAGGCGATTGCCTTTTGGGCACATCTCTAAAAGTGGGTCATGCTCTAATCCCTCCTTGATTCGTTCCACCAAGGGAAATGTTGGACTTGTGATGGCAGCCAACTCAACTTTTCTGCTAAGTGCATCGACTACCAAGTTGGCCTTGCTTGGCTTGTACTACATCACAAAGTCGAACTCGGTAAAAAATGCTTGCCAACGGATTTGCTTCGAGGACAACTTCTTTTGCTTGAGGAAGTAGCTTGTGGCCATGTTGTCGGTCTTCACAATGAACTTGGATCCTAACAAATAATGCCTCCACGTTCGTAGGCAATGTACTACAACGGTCATCTCCTTCTCCTGGACCGTGTAGCGGCACTCAGTGTCATTGAGCTTTCGGCTCTCGTAGGAAATAGGATGGCCTTCTTGCATTAGTACTCCACTAAGTGCAAAATCGGAAGCTTCGGTATGCACTTCATACGGCTTGGTGTAGTCGGGCAGGGCTAAGACCGGCTCCTGGGTCACTTTCTCCTTAAGGGCCTCGAATGTTACTTGGCACTTATCATCCCAATCCCATGGCTTATTCTTCTTTAGCAAATCGGTTAGGGGTGCGGCAATGGAGGAATAGCCATTGATGAACCTTCGGTAATAGTTGACGAGGCCAAGGAAGGATTGTAGCTCAGTCACCTTCTTTGGTGACTCCCAATCCACAATTGCTTGCACTTTGGACTTGTCCATTCGTAGCGTGCCACCACCCACAATATGCCCTAAGAACATTATTTCTTATTGAGCAAAGACACATTTTTCCTTCTTGACATACAACTCATTCTCTCTTAATACTTGGAAGACTTGATGCAAATGTTTGGCATGCTCTTTCAATGTCTTGCTATAGACCACTATGTCATCCAAGTATACTACCACAAACTTGTCCAAGAAGGGTTGAAATACATTGTTCATGAGGGTGCAAAATGTGGCAGGGGCATTGATGAGTCTAAAAGGCATGACTAAGAACTCGTAGGAGCCATACCTCGTAACACATGTAGTCTTTGGCTCATCCCCAACCGCTATCCTCACTTGATAGTAGCCCGATCTCAAATCAAGCTTTGTAAGCCACCATGCATCACCAAGTTGATCGAAGAGATCGGCTATCAATGGGATTGGATACTTGTTCTTGATTGTGATCTTGTTGAGCGCCCTATAGTCGATGCACATACGGAGTGACCCATCGTGCTTCTTTTAGAAAAGAACAGGTGCACCATAAGGAGCCTTCGATGGCCGAATATAGCCCACATCCAATAACTCTTTCAATTGCCTCCTTAATTTTTCAAGCTCGGGAGGCGATATCCTATAGGGGACCGCGGCAGGTGGGCTTGCACCGGTCACTAACTCGATTTTATGATCCACCTCTCTCTTTGGTGGAAGCTTCTTTGGCAACTCGGGGGGCATGACGTCTTTGAACTTCTCGAGGACAAGGGACATTTCTTTAGGCATATGCTTCATTAGCACAGCCCTTTCTTCTTTGAGTGTGGCAAGGAATGTGGGTTGTGCCTTTTTTAGTCCCTTGGAGATTTGCATGGCTGAAAGTTGCTTGGCTTGTAGACTTGCCTCCCTAGCTAGAGGCACCATGCATGCATTTTCTTCTTCCATTATGCACATTGTGTTGGCACAAGGAATGGGCACGGCCTTAACTTGGTCCATGAATTCAATGCCCAACACGATTGCATAATCATCCATAGGCACAATTGAAAAGTCTACCAAGCCTTGCCAATCACCAAGTCTTACCTCGACAACACGTGCAACTCCATATGTGGACTTGGCATCGGAGTTAACTGCCTTAAGCCATCCCTTCTCCTTCATGTATTTGATGCCTACTCAGTCGGCCTCCTTCACTTTAAGAAAATTGTGGCTAGCACCCGTGTCTACCAATGCTTTAACGGTATGCTTGCCAACTTTGGCTTCAACGTACAAGCGGTCTTTTCTTTCAGACTTTGGCATCTCGACTTTGGCCTTGATGGTATTAAGGAGCTTTAAGAATCCCATCCTTATCTCCTCGTGTCGATGCTCCTCTTCCTCCCTCTCCTCGACTTGGGCGGAAAGCTTGGCCTTCTTTGGGCATTCACGTGCCTTGTGTGACCCGTCACAAAAGAAGCATTTAATGATTGACTTGCTTCCACCCTTGTCATCCTTGGTGCTCTTGCCCTTATTGACCTTGTAGGAGCTCTCTTTGCTTGGGTGGGTGTCTCCCCCATTTTTTCCTTTGCCACTCTTGTCCTTAATGGACTTTGGCTTGTCACTCTTTTTGAACTCAATGAGAGATTCGGCAATGGAAATTGCGGTGGCGAGATCTTGGGCACCACGTCTCTCGATCTCCAGCTTAGCCCAATGTTGTAACCCATCCATGAAGGCAAAGAGGGCCTTCTTGTCGGGATAATCGGGGATCTCTAAGAGCACTTCGGAGAACTCTTTCATATATTCTCGGATGCTCCCCTTTTGAGTGAGACGCCTAAGCTTCGCCCTTGTCTTGTGCTCGACGTTCTCGGGATAGAATTGCCTTTGAGTTCTTTCTTGAACTCGTCCCATGTATCAATGGTGCAAGTCCCCTTTTCGATGTCGTTATACCTCCTCCTCCACCATACCATTGCGGTATCGACTAGGTAGAGTGAGGCATAGTCCACCTTCTTGGCATCTTCTCCTACGCCAAGTGCCTTGAAATATTGCTCCAAGCTCCATAGAAAGTTATCAATCTCCTTCGCATTCCTTGAGCCATTATACGATTTTGGCCTAGGAACGTCCACTTTTGAAGGAGCGGTGACTACCACGGGGCTGGCAACACCTCCACTTTGAGCAATAGCTTTCTTGCAAAGGGTTAGTTCCGAATTGGTCTCCACCAATTCGGCAACTACCCTAGCAAGTTCCTCCTTGAGATTTAGAATCTCGGCAAGAAGGGTCCTTTCTAAGGCCTTCACTTGGTCTTGATATGTAGCCACAGCAATGTTCACGGCACCTTGCAATTCGCTTTGGATCTCTTCTCTCCCCGTCTCGAGCTCCTCGAAGCGTTGGTCCACCTCCTCGAACTTTTCTTGCCCCTCAGCTATAGCAAGCTCCACCTTTGCGAGCCTTGCATTCATGTCAGCCAATACGTCCCTCGACCTTGATCTCCCCCTCTTCGATTGCTTGCTCTCGTCGGATCCCGCCATATGAGTAGTCTCACTTGTGCCTGCCATCTTTACTCAATCTGGGCTCTGATACCAACTGTCATGGGCTTGGTCTTTTCTTCCAACGACCGTACGGCACTAGCTAGCTTCCACCCAATCGTAAGCTAGTCAGCCTCCTTGGATGCTAGAAAATGCTAGCAAGTGAGCAAAAATGCTAAGAACTTTGAAAGGCAAAGAACTTGGAAACTTGGAGAATGCTTTGTATTGCTTAAAAAAACTTGTTACAACTTGTGTGTTTACAAATGAGGTGCCAAGAGGTATTTATAGGCCTCCAACTTCTCAATGGACGGTTAGAATCGATTTGATCCAATGGTCCTTATCTAGCATCTAGAATTCTCTACATACTTCTACCATTCTACTAGTGTATAGAATAACCTACACAACTCTAGAATATGGTGGAGAAGTCTAGAGAATTCACTTGAACCTCTGCGGTGCATGACAAATTGCATTGTCCAGCTAATCTTTAATTTCAGGCAGAAGATATTCATCTGTGGAATATTTTGGAATGCAGTAAATCTGTTTGTTTGGCAAAAGCAGAAATTTGTGAACAGGATACTATTTTATTAGGATTGAACATGGAAATTTTGATAACGAGCCGAGCTTCAATTAACTACCCTAACTAGATGATCGGGTGAAGCAATTTCCCTAAAAGCTTTAAGACAATATATCAGAAGTCCTCAGCAATTTCTACAACGATTGAAAAGCTTAAACAATAAAGTTCTCAGTCCAAGCAACTTAGTCTAAGTAACATATACGATGTATCTACTTATTGGGCATGTCCTGTTTGGTTGAATGGGTGGTGCGCACATACTTTATCACAAAAATATTTGGAAATAGCATATGACAGGATAATGTTGCTTTTTTTTTTTCTGAGAGCTAGCGAATTGAAAGCTACATAATAAAATATAGTCATTTTTTTACGTTCATTATTAAAATTAGTGATGAAATTACATTCATTTAATAGTAGGTAATTATCATCTCTTAATTTTTTAACATATATATAATAATATATCAATTTATATCAATTTTTTAATATTTGAATCTTATAAACGATACTAAAAATCTATTTTTATATCTGATTTAGACTTTTACTCTTTATTTCTCATAATTCAGAGATTTAGCTCTATTAATATTAGTAATGATGAGACTCAAATTTAATACCTCTAAGATCTCAATCAAGACGCCCGTTAATTGATAGAGAATTATAGTGCTTTAGATGACTTTGGATATGATTATTAAATAGTGTTTGTTTTTAATGTAAGGATGGAGATTGGTGTAGGCGTAAGAAAAATGTGGAAATTATTATTAGTGCTTTTTATATGGCCGTGTACACACAGCGTGTAAATGTCATTACTGGGCCCACGTCTTTGCTTGCCCCAAAAACGGTTCACTTTATTCAAATAATGGGCCCCGGTAGGCCCCTTTGATACTTTTTGTGGTCGGCAATTTTGGATTGCGCGTCTGTTTCACCACTGACACGTAACTTAATTCGCACGTGCTCTTCGTGGCCACTGTTCACTTGCCTCTCTAGAGAAAGTTCCGCTACCTCCCAAACTACGTGAGCCTGCGCTATCCAATGCCGCCATCATAATCACTGTTGGAGCGCTCTAGGACTTCCTTCTGCGTTAGGTGCTGAATAGATTGGTGGACAGATGTGTGTTGCCAAGGGAGAGTACTCTATGATTTCTGCACACTCGCGAGTGGGTGACGCAATTTGCTTGTGTATGTAATAAGACATCTGGTTGATGACGTGGCACAATCAGGTGAAAGGACCTGTAATCGTCACGCCGAAGCGTTACGCCTCTTTATTGGCAGCCTCCTCCGAATTCCGAAAGTTATTGAGAAATTTAAATTTTTATTCTATGAATAGCGGTATGACGATATTGCCCCTTTCCTTTTAATTAATTTGGCTTTCGTGTTCCGTGCAATTTCTAAGTATTTTAATTTTTCAATTAATTGAAGAATACAGTGGACTTAAAAATCTATCTGTCACCATTCAATTAAATGATCACTTAAAATCAAGCATGGAAAAAAGATAATAATAAACGACATTACTTTCAATAAAATTATTTTACTTATAAAATATTCTCACCATTCCACAACAACTTTTAAAATTTTTTTTATTTTTTATTTGTCATTTTTATATTATCAATAAAAATTAAATATTTTTTAAATTTACTTTTATATTCATTAATTCTAAATTATTATTATTATATTGAATTTAAAATTTTAAATTTTTCAAAATTAGGAGTGATTTAGTTTTTATAATTCATTTTTCTAAATTTAATAATTAAAAGCAACTGTTAATATATAACGGATGAAGTATAAATTTGATGATCCTTTCAATGATTGAGTTCAATTTTTTTTTTTCCTTTTAATCTAAATTTGTATAAATTATGTCTATTAAGAGAATGAAATATATCATCTTAAAATTTTAAAAAATATATAATTAAACCCTCAACATTTTATCTTATTTTAATTTCTCTTATTTCCTTTCCCATTTGTTGTGGAAGTGAATTTGACATTTTCCATGTATACATGCAACAAAACGGTCCAAATCCATTTTGAAAAATGACATGAAACCTACACCTACGGCTCATAGTCATATATTTTTAGAAAATAGGCGTAAGGTGAGTTGTTTTCTACTTAGAATTTGGTGTTATATATATATATATATTACGCCAGATAAATCTTCCACCAAACAATTTTAATTCTTCAACGTGAGGGTCAATAAGACTAATTGCATTTGAAGAATATGAAAGTGTGACTTTGAAAATTAATTGATAAAATTAACTTAATAAATTTTAAAAATATGATGAAAAAAATATATTATTTTTTGAAAAATGTGTAAATTATGGTCTGGTTTATGGATAATAATGATAATAATAATAATTCAAAAATATCATATATATAGAACATGACATTAATACAGAACCAATTTCGAAAGGACAAAAACTAAATTGATTTGGTGATCAGCGAAGAAGTAGTTGTGCCCTGTCTGCACCACAACATCCAACAAACCAAGAAGCAAACCTAACCTACCCCGACCCATGAATTGCTTTGCCCCATATACTTAATTTCATCTAGTAAAATTATATAAAACTTTTTCTCATCTCAATAAATCCATTCAATTATATTTTCTATCAATTTTCCAATTTAAATAATTAAAAATTAATAGGGCACCAAAATATGACATAACATTAATATACTACTGAAAATATAATGTACTAACTAATATGTCATTGCAAATTAGTCTATGGTGATTTTAGTGAAATAAAAATATAGTTTAATAATTTTTTTAATAAAAAAATATTTTATAATTTTATTATAATAAAAGTAAAATTCACTCATCACATATCAAATTAACTCTTGCCCCATATGTATTTATTGACTTTCCTGCCAAGCTTTGTTCCTAATTTCTATCTACCATAGTTGAAAATATAACCATAACTTTTAGTTCAATTTTAGAGAAAAAAATATATATATGCAACGTTTAAATGAAATTTTTCTTTACAAAAAAAGCTTTTTATTATATCATCAATTTTAAATAATTTAATATTTCAATTGAATATTTAATCAATTACATGTTATTATTTGGATACCAATTGTTTCGTAATACAAATTAACCAAAAATTTATTCGAATTATTTTTTTAATTATCATTAGTTACATGTTAAGTATTTTATGAATATAGACAAAGTTAATTCAACATTAATAGTGAAAATCTTTTTATTAAATGAATCAATTCAATAAATTAGTAAAAATTGTAGATCAAAATATTTTATTTTTCTTATTTTATGTGTATATTTCTTAAAAAAAATTAGATTTTGAATATCTTTATATACATGCAATTGAAACTTTAAGGATGCCCAAACAAGGATAAAATAAGGGATAACGCATATATGGTATTTCATAATTATTTTGTTTTGTCATTTTGTTCTTTTTTTTTTTTTTTTTTTTTACATTTAGCCTTATGGTATTTAATTTTTTATCATCCTACTATTTGCTAATTTTGTAAAATATTATATTAGGCTTCCTGTTGCTAATATGGTAAAAGTGTAAATAATAAATGTTGTGCAATACACATAAAATAAATAGTATATTTGTAACTATTTTAAGAGAGTCAGATATAATATTTTACAACATTACTATATTACATAATAGAATAAAAATCGAATACAAAAAATTAAATAGAGTAATAAATTCTTAAAAAGTTACATGGTAAATTAAAACAATTAAAAAAAGCGATTATGTCATATTTCATAAAATAATCATAACTTAGAAAGTAGATAAAGGTCAATAGCATGTGATTTCTCCCAAAATAGAAAGATTAAAGAGAAAGTAAATACATATAGAGAATATAAGTTCAAATAATTTATACAAAACTTGGGAAAGTAGTGGGCACATACATCACATCCACGTCTCAACTATTCATAGTTCATTGACTTATGAAACCTTGGGTTATTTAAATTAAATTAATATTTTTGACATAAAGAAATGATAAGAAAAAAAAGAATCATTCATCATAATTAATTGGCATGAAAACTTTCTCCATTGGTCTTTCCCATTTTTTTTATTTCTTATGTATATCTTTGATTGGATATTTGCTTTTTGAAAAAGATTATATATCATTGATAGTAATGATTAAGGAAGGTTGCCTTCAACATGACTAGTCTTTGCTGGCTACCCATGACCATGCCATTTGCCTAAAAACTACATTTTCATATAATTAGTAAAGTATGGATGATTATTGTAAAATAGTGGATTTAAATTATCATAAAATTAATATTCCTTTTTCAAAACATGAGTGAATTATAATTTTAGTTTTTTTACTATATTAAAATATTTCATCATTTACTAAATATAAGATATAAATTCTGTTTATAATAAATCTAGCAATTTTTAATGCGAGTATCTTTTAGTTTCTATTATCTAGTAATCTAAGAATAGAATCAATAGAATCTGATAAGCCCATTAAAAAGATAAAGTGTTGCATTTTAAACTTTAAAAATATTTTATATTTGAATGAAGAGAAACTTCTGATTAAGAAAAAAATAATTTTATTATCTTATCTCACTTATTAAAAATAATATAATATCAAAATTTTATTTTTAATGTGATATGATAGCCAAAATGTCTTCCACAATGAGTTAGGTGGCAGAGGTAAATATAGTAGCTAAGGGTTTGAATTTACTTTATCCTTAATACGCTTACAAAAAATATTGGGGACCAATTACATTTAAAGCATTAAACAATTTCAATATAAATAAAGAATACATATTGTATTTTTTAAAGTAAATAAATATTTTGTAAGGAAAAAAAAAACTAAAAAAATTATATTGGAGGAAAAGTTAATAGAAAATTGACAAGTAACATTTTAATATATAATTTGACAATAATTTGCAATTATATGTCGACTCAATACATATCTAATAATAACAACAATAATAATAATAATAATAATAATAATAATAATAATATCTTACTTACAAAGGAAAAAGAAAAAGTGCTTTCGTAACTTGACATCCATAATTGCTGCTAAATTATTATAACTTGTAAGATTAATGGGTGATAGAATATGCCATAAAATAGGGGTAGGAAACCAATAATTAATTATTGGTAATTTTGGATTAATTCAAATTTAAAAATGATTTCAATTCAGCTTTAAAAAATTAAGTTAATACAATAAACAATTCGATCAAATATTTAGAGTTGACCCCAAAAAAAAAATGAAAATTACTCGAATTTAAAATTAACCTGATTATTAGTTTAATCAATGTTATAAAAAAAAAGTTAAATATATAAATAAGGAATAAATAAAATTTATAAATATTGTTAAGTATTATGGAACATAAATAAGAACTAAGTTAATTAAATTTAATAAACAACACATAAATTGGTTAATTAAATAAAAATAATAATTACGTAATTAATTAATTAAACAGATTTCCTGTTGAAAAATTCATATGGTTAACAACTAAAACATACATATTTTTTCTTTTTATCGATCGCATTTGTAATTATACGACACCATTATGGTTGTACCCCTCGAAGAAATTGTCAAAAAGGGCCAACAAGGAGTAAATTACGCAAAAGAAAAAGTCAAAATCATCATAATTCTATTCCATCCCACTGTGAAATGAAAGCATTAAATAATTATATTTAAGCCAATTAAATGTTGGTTTTATTGTTTTCAAATTGAGTATAAATGAATTATTACGAAAATTTTTTCAATTTAATTAAATATATTGAATTCTAGTTATAAAAATACAGTTATTTTAAAATTTTTTGTAGAAGTGTTTTGCCACCATTTAATATTATATCTGGTATAAATAGAATTAGTATCAATCCATTAATATATATAGACGATACATATAATTTCGTATAAAAAAACCGGTTTCATTATTATTCTCACTTTATAATAATTATAAAAAATTTCAAATCCGATTTTTAAGTGAATGTAAAAAATTGACTACCATTACATCTATTATGTCTCCTAATAAAAAAAATATTTGAATAGAATGGAAAGTTTTTTTTTCTTTTCTAATTAAATGGCCATATATTTAGTTTGGGCTATTGCCAGAAGAGCAAAAAAATAAAAATAAATACACAAATAAAATATCAACGATACGAATTCCCATTACTACCTTACAGTTTGTAAGTATAGTATTGATTTAATTAGTATTTATATTAATGTGTCAATTTGCATTCAATTTATTTATGGATATTAAATATATAATTACTTTAAAATTTATAAAAAAATATTTTTTCGTGCATAAAGTTTTACCCACCCAGTATGAATATATAATTTCAATTGACAACTGAAAAAAATATATGTTGTCGACAAAAAAAGTTAAATTGCATAAAATAATAATATTTTTATAATTAACATTTTAAATGTAAAGGGTAATACAGTCAAATAAGTTAGGCCCAGGGACAATTTTGTCATGTAGGAATACTAGAAAGTGTGAAAAGTAGCAGGTAAGAGTCAAATCCTATACTCGTGCAGAGAGAGAGAGAGAGAGCATTACCGTTGAGATTCTGACGTGGAAAAAGTCCGGATAAGCCGATAAACCAAATCGCGCCGACTCGATCGAACCGAACCAGACCAGAAAAAAAAGTACAAAAATCGAACTCTTCTTTTTCCGCTGAAAGCTTTGATAACAAGAAGAAGCAAGAAATGAAAGAAAAAGCAGAGTCGACGCGACCTTTCCCTTCTTGAAAACTATCTCACGTTTCTGTATAGAAGGCTTCATTTCTTTTCCCTTTGTTTCTTACTTCTTAATCTAATTTAAATATCTATCTCTATATATCGTGTATACGCTTGTACAGCGCGTGATTGTTTTGAATTTCGAAATTATGGCTACCGGAGTGGAATCAGCGTCGCCGGAAATGGAGAAGGTAGCGGTGGCGCTTGATTTTCCTCTAAGTGATATGGCTTCCTTCTCTTCTCCGCCTAGAATACCTACAAGGCTGAGGAAGAGGTTGTTGGAGGCTAGAACTCCAAGTACTATTGAAGAAATCGAAGCTAAATTGAGACATGCCGATCTCCGTAGACAGGTTAGTGAAGAAACAAAAAATTTATTCTCTTTGATCACCCAATTCGATTTTAAAAAACATTTGTTTAATTAATTTTGAAGGAAGTTAACTATTTAAGTATGTTTGTCTGTTGTTAACAAATTCTTGGAAGAAGAAATATGATTTTTCTAATAAACTAAAAGAAAAAATATTTAAGATTTAACTGTTTGCTTAGTTCAGTGAATTTTCTCTTTTGGGCCTGAAATTTCTCATGATGAGCGAAAATGAATATTAATTTGTAGTGATTTCTTTTTTCACTGGTCTTCCTTGATAAAATTATAGAATTTCTTCTTATTTTCTGTCCAATTTTGGGCAACCGGAAATTTAATAATAGTTCTTCCTTAACATGCTAAGTTTTCTTTCAACTTTTGGTTCTATTTTGTCGAAGTTTATTTGTTCCTGAAGCGGACAGAGTTCTATCTCCGTTGTTCTCGTCTGGGCGTGTGGAATTCTATATTATTTGGAAAATGAACATTTCCCATTTGGGGTTAAACCCAATCGGAATTTCCTCCATCCACTTGTTTTCCTTTCTTTCTTTTTCCTTTTGTTGTCTCTACTTATTTTTGGGTTTTTCTCTAATTCTTTTAACCTTTACTTTGAATTCAAAATATTATTCCTTGTGTTGTGTAAGGGGGCAGGTGCTGCTCCTTCTGTTTGAATTTTTGTTTTTCACTTTTCCTTTTTCACATGTGTCCTCTCATTTCCTTGACCAAAAACGAACCAAGAAAGGAAAACTTTTCTCTTTCTCTTGTTTCAATTTTAATTTCATATGGTGGTAAGTTTCTTTTGCATTTTTGTTGTTAGTAAGATTCTGTTCTGATTGTTTCTTCCAAGAAACAAGATCTGTTTTACTTACTGTAATTGGAATTACTGTATATCCTTTTTTTTTAACACATTTGGTGTCCTCCTTTTCATAATTCATTGGGTATTCTCTATATTGATTTCCAATCACTTCTTTGAATTTCTCACTGATATTTTTCTGTTTTCTTCTTTCACTGCAGCAATTCTATGAAAAGTTGTCGAGCAAGGCTAGACCAAAACCTAGAAGTCCCTCACGGTCTTCATCTAACGAGGAAGACCTTGGTCAGCGTCTTGAAGCCAAGCTTCAAGCTGCAGAGCAGAAAAGGTAAAGCTTTTCTTTATGCCAAAGGTGGTATTAGTGCGTTTGATGTATTATTCTACTTATTACTGATTACGCTCTCGATAAATAAGTGTTGTAACTGAATGATGTTAACTCATTCCTGCCATTTCAGAAGATTATTCATGCAATTATGAAGTGCCCAACACAGCATCATTATAATCACAAGCTTTATGCAGATTTTGTGGATTGATCATCTGACTTTAGTACTGGATTATGATGTTGTTTGGTGGGTTATTATTGCTTTTTCCCTAACTTTTATCATCACGTCCTTTTGAATGTCTCCCTTACTTTTTAGGAGGCATAAAAAATATGGTAGCATTGGAAGGCGTCCAGTCTTACATAGTCACAGGAATTTGAAATTTTTTACACTATCGCTTCTTTTCTAATTTCACATGTCATTTCTTAGAAATTATTACTTTATATGTAGGATTAGCATATGTATTTGCTTTGGCAAAAAATATGGATTTATCCCTTGATTTGAACTTGTTTTTTTTTTTGGGTATGTCAATCTTTTCTCGCATTTGTGAATTTCTGCCCCACTTTGTACTACAATTTTCTTTTTACTTTTTGTGCTAGAAATGTTCAGATACATGTTCCAGTCCACCTTGAACTTCCTACAGTTGCTGTGATGTGTTAATTTCAAATAGAAATGTTTTACTTTCTTACTTCTTGTGCAAGAAATGTTTGGATAGATGTTCCAGTCTGCCTTGAACTTCCTACTGCAATGAGTTAACTTTAAATAGAAGTGTTTTGCTTTTGTTTTTGGGAGTGAGACTTTATAACTTATTTATGTTGGAATATTTTAAGTTTTTAGCTCACTTGTTGATATGACAGACTCAGCATTCTGGCAAAGGCTCAGATGCGCCTAGCTAGGTTGGATGAGTTGCGTCAGGCAGCAAAAAGTGGGGTAGAAATGCGTTCTAAAAGAGAAAGGGAAAGGCTTGTTACAAAAGTAGAACAACGAGTTCAGCAAGCAGAGGCAAATAGAATGCTTATCCTGAAAGCTTATAAACAAAGAAGGGCCACCCTAAAAGAGAGGACATCTCAGTCATTAATGCGACGGATGGCTCGAGAGAGCAAGTACAAGGAGCGTGTCCGTACTGCAATCCATCAAAAGCGTGCAGCTGCTGAGAGGAAACGATTAGGACTTCTTGAAGCGGAAAAGAAGAGGGCATGTGCTAGGGTGTTGCAAGTTAAGCGAGTGGCCAAGTCTGTCTCTCATCAACGTGAGATAGAAAGACACAGAATCAGGGATCAGTTAGAAAATCGACTGCAAAGGGTATAAATGTTATCTGTAACTATAACATATTTCTTCTACCTCCGCATCCTAATTGATTTCATATTCTGATGTTATCTAATTCTTAACTTTATATTGGATACAATAATTAGGCAAAGAGGCAAAGAGCAGAATATTTGAGGCAGAGAGGAAGGCAGCATAATTCTGTTCAAGTGAATTGGAACCGAATGCACAAGCAAGCTGATCTCCTTTCTAGAAAATTAGCGAGGTATGTGTATAATTTCTGTATTTTGCTATTCTCTAAAGCTTCACTGACCTGTTAAATCATTTGGTTTGTCACAGCTTAGTCTGTAGTGCTTTTGCTCTTCAGACACATTTTAGGAAGATTATGGCATAATTCTAGCACCTATTTCCTGTTAGGTGTTGGAATAAGGACCACTATAATTATAAGTAATTATATAGTTCCACTAATGATAATGTGAACTGTGGTGTGGGGAATTGTATCCATGGAAAGGCTACACCTTTTGGTTTTGTAGGAGCCAAATTAGTGCTTGTTATGGAAATTTTTTAGTTTCAGCATTTGACAATCATAGAAGAAATTACTATTCACTTGAAAAATTATATATTGGCATGATTCTTTCTTTTAGGTGCTGGAGGCAGTTCCTTAGGTCTAGGAGGACTACGATAGACTTGGCAAAGAACTATGAAGCCTTGAAAATCAATGCAAGTTCTGTCAAGTCAATGCCATTTGAGCAGCTTGCACGTTTGATTGAATCTGCGGCTACTCTGCAGACAGTGAAATCTCTGCTTGATCGACTTGATAACCGCTTTAGAGTTTCCAATGCTGTTGGTACCAATGGTTCAGTCAGTTTGGTTAACATTGATCACCTTCTGAAAAGAGTAGCCACTCCAAAGAAAAGGACTACTCCAAGGGCTGCTATGAGGAGCAGAGAGGCAAAGAAAGTAGCTGCTATCAGGGAGGCACCTAGAACTCCACCTAAATTGTCAAGGTATCCAGTGAGAGTAGTTCTTTGTGCCTACATGATTTTGGGTCATCCAAATGCAGTTTTCAGCAGTCAAGGAGAGCGTGAGAATGCTTTGGCCAAGTCTGCTCAAGAGTTTATTCAACAGTTTGAATTGTTGATAAGGATTATCCAAGATGGCCCAATTCAGAGCTCTGATGAGGAATCTGACTCCATTATGCTAAAACGCTGTACCTTCAGGACTCAACTTGCGACTTTCGATAAAGCATTTTGCTCTTATTTGAATTGCTTTGTAGTGTGGAAGGTCAAGGATGCTCAATCATTAGAGGAGGACTTGGTGAGAGCAGCTTGCCAACTTGAGCTGTCTATGATTCAAAAATGCAAGCTGACACCAGGAGAGTATAATGATGCTCTTAGTCATGATATGAAAGCCATTCAAAAGCAGGTATTTTGCCTACATTGCTGGGACTTCCTAATATGACTTAGTGACAGACATCAAGTAGAATAGATAATTGAATATGTTCTGGAAACTTTTTTATTTCAAATGAATTTGGTTTAGCATATTGGATTGTCATATTAGCTAAATTATTTGGGGAATGAGAAAACTGATAGCAAAATGTTTGTGAAGTATGCAAAGTGTTATTGTAAGCGTGGCTTTTCTTTGAGTGATATTACTGCTGCTGAGATATATGTCTCTGGATGTGTCCTGATGCAGGTTATGGAAGATCAAAAGCTTTTGAGGGAAAAGATACAACACCTGAGTGGAGATGCTGGAATCGAGCGTATGGAATGTGCTCTATCAGAAACACGATCTAAGTACTTTGAAGCGAAGGAAAATGGAAGTCAAGTAGAGTCACCAATCACACACTTCTCTCCCAGCACGTCTAGCCCCCCAGCTAGTCCTCCTGTTGGCGGTCCAAGTAACAGAAACGAAATGATTGAGGGTGCTGAGAGGTCAAGTCGTGTAGTTCGTTCCTTGTTTAAAGAAGATGTTGCTTCCTTAGGCAAAGGAGTCAGTTCCCCCGTGAGCAGCCATTTTGATGGTCAATTGGATTCCTCTGCTGAAAAGTTAGTAACAGAGAATGAATTGATCGTTAATGAACTTCTCCATGAGCGGGGCCATAGCTTTGTCGATAGATTCAATACTGATAAAGAAAACAGTATCAAGGTCAGTGCATTTTCAAATTATATCAGAGGCTGGTACTGTGCCTCATAATGAAATTGCAGATACTCTGCCTGTGCGTATTTTGAAAGGCAATGACAGATTTTTTTTTTTTTTTCCTTTTGCAATGTATTCATAAGATGCTACACTTTTTAGCATAATGGCTTTAGCCACTTGTGATTGGTCCTTTGCCAATGTTTTAAAATTAGTTATTATGAAGTGCCTTTGAAATACTTCAGTCTATGAGAAATTGATTTATTTTCTTGCCTTTACTCCTCCCAGGCAAAAATAAAAGAGGCTATGGAGAAGGCTTTTTGGGACAGTATTATGGAATCCATTAAACAGGATGAACCAAGCTATGACCGGGTCATTGATCTTGCGAGGGAGGTGAGGGATGGAATTACTGAGATGGCTCCTGAAAGCTGGAAACAAGAGATTACTGAAACCATTGATTTAGACATTCTCTCTCAGGTAGCAGCTTTTATACTATTTTCTGATTGCTGGCAAAAATACTGCGCTTCAAGTTTTGACTTTTTTGGTCTCTCCATCAGGTGTTAAAGTCAGGTACCCTGGACATTGATTATCTTAGAAAGATTCTAGACTTTGCGGTATGTACCCTGAAGAAACTCTCTTCTCCAGCGCAAGAGGATGAATTGAAAGTCACTCATCAGAAATTATTGAAAGAATTGGCAGAAATATGTCAAAACCAAGACAAGTCGAAGCATTCACATGCCATTGCAATGATCAAAGGACTGCACTTTGTGTTAGAGCACATCCAGGTGTGCCTTCATGCAACTCATTTTTCTCGCATATTTCTTTTACCAGTCAAGCTTTGCAAGAACTTTATTCTTATTAGGGGTATCTCTTAGTGCATTTATGTTCAGTGCTTGTGCCTTTATGCTACTAATTTTTTCTTGCATGTTTCTTTTACGAGTCTAGCTTTGCAAGCATTTCGTTCTTATTAGGGGTATCTCATAGTGCATTTCTGTTTGGTGCTTGCTGCAGTCCTAGTTGCTTGCGTGCTTCTGTATCTCACTCTCATATACAGTCACAGTTATATCTGGATGCGTTTTTTTTATTTTTTAGCCAACCTCAATAAGCTTTTGAGAATAGACTGAATTTTGACTTTCTCATCTGTTAGGCTTTGAAGCAAGAGATAAGTAAAGCACGTATAAGAATGATGGAACCTTTGTTGAAGGGACCTGCTGGTTTGGATTACCTTAGAAAAGCTTTCAGCAATCGTTATGGATTTTCCTCGGATGCTTGTAGTTGTCTCCCTTTAACTATGCAATGGCTTTCATCTGTGAGAGATTGCAAAGGTCAGGAATGGGAAGAGCACCGCAATTGTCTCTCAGCTTTGATGAGCTTTGAGAATTCATCTCAGGTGTTTCTTCCTTCCACCACTCTTAGAACTGGCGGAAGCTTTATGCTCAAAACAAATGGGAGTGGAACTGCTTCTACTTCATCTGGTTCAAATGTTACAGGTAGGGATCTTGCTTTGAAGTGCTAAGGAAAGAACAGTGAATCTTTTGTTTCAAAGTTGACAGAGAACAGCAGTTAGACATGTATATCACTGTATATGCTGATATGTTTTTATCTTATTGGATCAGGTGGTAAAATGCCAGAATCAGAATGCAACGGTGACGACAGAATTGATTTGCTAGTGAGGCTTGGATTGTTGAAGCTATCTGGTTTAACACAAGAAGAAGCCTTTCCTGAAACCTTCATGCTTAACCTGCCTCGTTTGAGGGCTGCCCAGGCTCAAATCCAAAAGATCATAGTAATATCTACCAGGTTAGGAAAAGCTTTCTATCTGCTTCTGCCTACAATCACATAGTTTAAGAATTTGGTATTGTAAGTTTCCTATTTTCTCATTCAGAGTACATTTGACGGTGTAAGAATTTGATTGTTTTTTTTCGTGCTCTTTCTTTTTACGGTTGTCTATACTTCACATATGACGGTTCTAGAATTTGGTATTCATGTTCCAAATTTTCTCATTCAGAGTACAATCAATGTGCTGCATTTGCCATTTTGCAATAGGGTGCGTTAACTAATCGTAAGTTACTTGATTTGCAGCCTTCTTGTTTGCCGGCAAACCATTCTGATGGAAAGAGCAGTGGCCAGCAGTACTGACTTGGATAGCATAGTATTGAAGTGTGCTCAGCAACTGTTGGAAGTCTTAGACTCCCGAGATGAAGTGGCTATTGAAACAATTGTGGACCTGATAAGTAGGTTTTCCCAAGATAATGACAAGGCAGTAGACCCTGAGCAACTGCAATCAAGGAAGTTGGTGATGAGTAGGATGTTAGCAAAGAGCTTGCAAGCTGGGGACCCTATTTTTGTAAAGGTCTCCCGCGCTGTATATTTGGCTGCAAGAGGAATTGTGTTAAGTGGTAGTGGGCCTCGAGGTAGAAAATTAGCAGAAATGGCACTGCGGCAAGTTGGGGCTGTCTCACTGATAGAAAGGGTAGTGGAAACTGCAGAAGTATTAACGGTAGCAGCCACTGTGTCGGTTGCCGTACACGGGCCTTGGTATGCGACTCTGCTTGATAACATGGGATGAATTTTAGAATGTGTGCATGAGGAAGGGTGGAAGAAACAATAATACACATCTGTACATAGTAGTTGTGTGTGTAAATCTGTGTTTAATTGCAACTTTGAATAATATTTGATTGTAACCAAGAATTCTTCAATGGTTGAAATTAGAAGTTATTGAAATTATTGACTAAAAAATAATAACCATTGCAAGAAACGGACTTTGATTACGCGAAGCAGGCAACAAGTACTGACTTAGAACCAAAGACAATGAGCTTAAAAGGACTCTCTTTCAGCAATAACCACCGCGAAGGCGGAGCACAAGGTGGAGCGGGTGGACTTCTTCTGAATGTTATATTCTGCAAGCGTATGTCTATCCTCTAACTGCTTCCTCGCCAAGATAAGCCTCTGCTGATCTGGAGGAATGCCTTCCTTGTCCCGAATTTTTGCCTTCATGTTATCAATTGCATAAGAGCTTTCCACCACAGGAGATGGTCTTCCCTGTCAGTGTGTCAACAAAAATCTGCATCCCACCTCAAAGCCTGAGAACCAGGTGAAGGATAGACTCCTTCTGGATGTTATAATCAGCAAGGATCCTCTCGTCCTCCAGTTGCTTCCCAGCAAAGATCAGTCACAGCTGCTGGTCCGATGGGATACCATAAAATTATTAATGGTATTAAATTTCAAATTTTTATATGTTTATATTGTAAACTTTAATATTGTTAATAATATAATCTTCTACTTACCAAAAAAAAACAATATAATCTTAACTTTTTTAAGAATTTTAAATTAAGATTTTTTTGTTCAATGGACAAAAAATTATGAAAAGTCGTGAAACAAAAAATTATGAAAAGTCGTGAAATAAAATGAGGAAAAGAGAAAGGGAAGAAATTCAAGTGTGTTTTGTGAAAAAAAAAAAAAAGACACCTCGAAGAGAATATACTTCTAGCTTTGAAGATCAATTAATAGTCAACAACTTCCAATTCCAAAGATTCTGGGCTGATGGATAGAAGTGGGTTTCGGAATAACATGTTAAATACAGCCTAATTCAATAATTCGAATGAAGATTGTCATGCAGGAGGAGGAAAATTTAAGAAGAAATTTCATCATTTACCGAATTCAGATTTTTTCATATTTACTTACAATTTTTCTTAATTTTTATCATTACCAAAATTTTTTATTTTTACCGAATTATTCATCTTCTTCGTCTTTTCCGAGAACCATTATCGCATGTTTTCCAGTTCTTTATCTGATCTCGTTTCCACTCCATCTGTTAGAAATCTAACATCGATCTTGTTTTCGATCTCGTCTTCTTTGATTTTGTTGCCCTCATCCCTTCTCTCTTTGTTTCTTCGAAAGAGAGAAAAACTACCACTGAAGTTCATGATGATGCTGCAGTTATTTTTAAGATTTAGCTTTCGCTCTAAATTCGATGAGTTCGTTATGTTACTTTAAGAGGAAGTTTTGAAATTGAGTTTGTTTATTTACTTTTTTTTTTTTTTGAATTTTGTTGTTGTGTTGTTGAATTTTTTTTGTTCTTTGTTTTTTTTTTTTGTGAAAATCGCTAAGATATCCCTAAGGTATACCAGAAATATTCTCATGAAATTCCCAAAGGTGTATCGAAGTATCCTCAAGGTATTTCTAAGGAATTCCTTCTAAAGAATTTTCAAGATATACCTAAAGTATCCTAAGAATACCTAGGGAATTCATTCCATGAAATTTTCAAGAAATTTATAAAATATACTCAAAATATTCCCAATGTATACCTGAGTATTCCCATGGAATTCCAAAAGTATACCCAAGATATCCCCAAGGTATACTTAAGATATTCTCATAGAATTCCTCTCAAGAGATTTCTCGAGAATTCCCAAAATATATCCAAAGTATCTCTAAGGTATACCCAAGATTTTCCTATATATTTCTAAGGAATTCCCAAAGTATCCACAAGATATATCAAAGGTATTATGAATGGTATACCAAACTGTTTGTTTGAGATTTTTGTGATATTTTGAATTTTATTTAAATTCGATTCTTCTTCTTTTTCTTTTTCTTTTTCTTTAATGATTTAGTCGGTCTTGTTCTTTTGTTATTTTTTGAAGAAAATTAAACCAAAATATCCGTAAAATATATCGAAAATATGCCGAAAATATACTGTCTGAGCATATTTTGGAGTGATTTTGAAATTTATATATTGTTGTAATTTAAAAATTTTATTTTCTATTAAAATTGAAAAAAATTTTGAGCGCTAGTAAAAATGTAAATAACCTGTTTTTTTTTGGCATTTCTATAAAATTTCCAAAATTTAATGGTATAGGAAGAAAGTAAAAAACGACAATGTGCAATGGTACAAGTGATGCTTCCTCAAGCAATCTATTGAGTTCTCTACACATAAATTCAGTGGTGAGCCCTGGAGACAGCCATGAGTCTATTAAGTTGTAACTGCATCATGCCGAGGCTTAGACAAGGCTAGCGCAGTAACTGAGTTGGCCATTTTTTCAGATTTAGCCAGGATATTACTGGGAGATTTTAGTGATATATTGAGTAGAATGGAAAAGCGAAGGGGTGGGATCATCCTCAAAATTTATTGGAGAGGTTCTGTAACACGTTACAATATGATAAAGTGTTAATGTTTGTAATTAATTTATTGGGATCATCCTCAAAATTTATTGAATTATGTAATTATTAATTGATCAAGTGTTAATGTTTGTAACATATTTACTGTATGATTCATTTCAAAATAAATATTTGTGTTTCATCCAAGTGAATATGAATATTAAAAATAAATAATATATATATATATATTTGTAAAAAATGAACTTTAAGCAGCGGATTTTTGTTAAAATGACTGTGTATGGTTAGATTATATGCAAAAGTTATGAGACTGCTACATATGACCCTAGATCATATATGTCTCTTCATACTGCATATAGTTAAAAATAATCGCTGCATATAACTCTATTTTGTACTAGTGGTTATAAATAATGTTATATCTAAATTAGTTAATTCTTATTACTTATTATATGTACTATATTTTAAATATTTATATATTGGTTTTTTTAGTTCTAAAATAGTTCAGTATAATTTAATATAGTTTTCGATCCATATATTATTAAAAGATTCATATCTGTCAAAACTAAAGCCCACAGTACAATTTTGAACGGTTATAGTAAAAAAATCAACCGTTCATTTTAATTTTGAAGTTTTTTTCTCAATTATTTAGTCCAATTCAAAAAAGATCCAAAATTCATATATAGTTCTAGGAATTATGTATGCTGCTGAAGTGAAATCAAGGGCGAAGAATAAGAAGAAGCGGCAACAACAGATAAAGATAACTAATGGATTAGGGTTTGTGGCTTCAATTACTTAAATGCCCTAATCACGGTTTATATTGGAGCAAATGCATCATACTTTTGGCCAGGATGGTACACTTAATATATTTTTCAACAGAATGCTCCATAATTTTTTATGCAAATTTCGTTAATTTAATTTATAAATTGTAATCATATAAATGTTACCTGAATCAATTCTAAAGTATGATATTGTTCCTCTCAATAATTTAATCCAAACTAAATTAAATAATTCAAACAAATTAAATCATTTTACAATTTTGCTTTAATTTGATTATTTTTTAGATGAGAAACAAATGTATTTAATTATATTAAAAATTAAAATATATATAAATATAAAAAATGAATAAAGGGAGTAAGCTAATTTTGTATTAGACATATATTGTAAAAATTATAACTATTTTATATTTTATTATATGTGTGATATATTATAGTATTAGAAAATTTTATATAGATCGGTTTATTCTTATTTTTAACTTTAAACTTTTAAATTGTTGTTTTTTTTTTTTTTCAGTTTATTGACCTGATTTGATAACTTTACATTATATATTAAATAACTACTTGAAATTATTAACTAAAAGTTATATTATTAGGTTTTTTTTTTCTCTTTTCAAAGAGGTGTCCTTATTTTTAGGGAGGTTGTATTATCTATGCTACTTTTATTATACTTTCATATTATTTATTATCTAAATTTTTTCTCTTTCAAAGTAATGGGGGATCTTTATGCTTGTTATTTACCAAAATTTCATCCAATTTTCATCACATTCCCTTTCATGTTTATGTGGCTTATGAACTTACAAATTAAATTATTGTTGTATGTCGAATTAAATACAGACTATTAATGGTAAAATAATTTCAAAATTTGACAAATAAATGAGCAATTTGTGATAACTAATAAGCTCAAAATTTTTACAAAAAAATTTGGGTAATTTTTCTAGGTCACTGAAAATGGCTCATAGCACACGTCGTTTCTCCAACTCATTGCTCATGTCCATGCTCCAGGATGGGCAAAATTGGTCCAATTCATATGACTCAAAAATTTGTTTTATTTTTTTAATTGTTCAGAATAACTGAGTGAGTTTTAAGAAAATTAAGAGATATATCACCTCTCATAATTATTTGGTTTTGCCCTCTTAAATTTTTTTTAGAGCATCTTCATTGGCTATCAAAGCCAATTTCAATATCCTATATGGCACTTCCAAATTGAATTGCATGAATGGAGATCATACTTGCAATTTTGAAGCTTTCAAGTTTAGAGAGAGACAATTTCAGGAGATTAAAAAAATAGTTGTGGATCCCACATGTATTATTTAATAATAATTTAAATAAAATTAATGAATAATAAAATTATTAATTTATTTATATAATTAAAATTAATAAATATGTAATTAATGATTAATATAATTAATGATTTATTTATTTAAATATTTAATTATACTTAATAAAACAAAAATATTTATAAATAAAATTATTATAAAATTCAAGTTTATTAATATAAAAATTAAAAATATAATTAATTTGATGAAGTTAATTTTGTAATATAAAGTATAAAATTAAATTAATATAATGAATTATATTTAATAATATAAATATAGTTGTTAATATAATAAAGTTCATTAATTAGAAAAATTAATAATATAATTAGTTTATTATTATTATTATATTAATAATAATTCATTTGACATAACAACAATAAAAAATTATTATTATTATTGAATTCAGTTTTATTATTATTATATAAAAAATAATTATTTATTTAACAATAAAAAATAATTTAATATTTTAATTATTAATATTGAATATAATATATTAAAATATTAATTAAGTTCTACCAATTGATATGAATTGCAAAAATAAGATGTATTTGAAAATATAAGTAAAATTTTAGTGATGTGACAGCGGTTCCAATATTTGTAATTACAATCCAATTGCATAGATAGTGATGTTACTTCACTTAATCTTCTATATTTGATTTTTGGGCCATTTTATTACTTGTTAATTTTATAAAATATTGTATTTAGCTTCTTTTAATTAATTACAAATATACTATTTACTACATATGTATAGTACAACGCTTGTTATTTATATTTATACAAAATTAAAAGGTAGCAGAATGAAAAAAAATTGAATATAAAAAACTAAATACTCCGAAAAATCTTATAAAAGATAAAATAGCAAAAATAAGACAATTACAAAGGACCGTATATACCATATTCCATTATATTATTATTACAATATATAACTAAAATTCTTCGTCAAATCATGGGTGCAGTAACAGTAGTTTTGTTTTTAAAAATCTATCCTATGTATAAAAGGAATACTAAAAACAATGTAGCTACTGCAATGTATTTTCACTTTTGTCCTTTTCTTACTTAAAAAAATGACGTCGTCTCCGGTGTTATTTTAACTCTCCATGCATCATTTTTGTTGAAACGTCCACTTTTTTTTCCATTCCCATGATGCATCATTGTTTTGCATTAATTTTCGAAATCTCTCTTCAAAATTACTTTGTCCCTTTGCAAATCCTAAATTCGTTCTTCTCAAACTCTTTTCAATTCACCGCCGCTTCTATATTTGTCTCTGTCAATAGCTCAACCAACTTCAGTACCATCATCCACCGATGAGGCTCTAGTGCAATTGACTAGTATAGAGGCTTGCAACTCCTTATGACACGCAAAAACAAAGGAAGCAACAAGTAGTGCTTTATCGCAAGCTTGCTGAACTTT
>CATIWF010174072.1:0-33415 GCA_949630135.1 Balakata baccata
GTTGGTCATAGTCTAAGTAGGCATCCATCTAATTGCTAACTAGATAATTAGTGGAAGAATGTATAAGATATGTAATTAGGTAATTGTTGGTTTCTCAAAGAAATAACTAACGTCTTGGAATCTGAATTTGTCTTAATAATGCCGCTGGTCTACTAATCAAGTTCAATAATAACATTATCAGGAAAAAGTGATGAAGTTGTACTGTAAAGAGTTTGAAATTTTGTTCTTTGCAAATTTGATTCTTCTCAAAATTGTAATAATACAGCTATTAGATAGTGAGGCTGTAGGTTCTAGCTGTTGAGCTTGAGCTTTTGTTTTGACTGCTCTGTATAGGCTGTTCGCCAGTTCAATAAAGCTCTTTAGATTCTACTGGTTTGGTGTAAGAAATGCAGTAACCTGAAAGTTGTAATATTGGAAAAAGATAGTAAGGAATGAGTGAAAATGTTCTGAAAACTTATTGACGGTGTCTCAAACTTGGTTTGAAACTTGGGTTTTCGTTCTGTTTCCTGGTTCTGTTCTTGGGAAGAAGAAACCATTAACCGACATCCCTCCATCAACACAAATAGTCTGCCTTGTTATGTATGAGGCTGCTGGTAGACTCAAGATAATGCCACTACCGAAGAGACCTCTTCCAACTCGTTCCATTGGAGTTCAGGAAACAATGCTGTTCGTTAATGGTTCTAAACGAGTCGAGTAAGTGATAGAGCTAGAACTTAAGTCATGGAGTGCAACTGTACAAAGACAGGACTTTAAGTCAGGGTGCAAAAATTGACTTTTAATATCATTGGAGAAAACAAATCTTAAAAAATAATATAAATTTTGCAATTGTCCATACTTCAATGAATGTGTATCAGCCACTGAGCCTAGTGCTGTCGAGCTAAAAACTTATTGGCAAATATACAAACTTTTGAGTGATGGGTATGTGCTAATAAAATAAAATTCAGGCTAAAACAAATGGAAATGGGACTCATAAGAATGTCAAGCTTCCTATTGAACAAAGAGGAGACTTTGTTGATTAGGTCCTCTCTGTTGTCTCTAGAGGAAACATCACACATACAGAACCAGAACCAGTAAACTTAAAGCTCTTAGTTTCCCATTCATTCATGTATGCGGTCATTAAGGCGTGTTTGGTTGCGAGATCATGTATGCACTTTTGCCTCCAGTCCTGCCCATTCCTCCACAATAACATGCCTGAATTTCCCAATTACAGAAACTTCATTCTTAAACTTTCTTTCTCCACAAATAAAATTGTGATGAATAATTATTACCAACAATTTGATTAGATGCCATTTTTATTTTCTTCTCCCGTGTTTGGTTAAATGGAGAAGGGGGTAGCAGAAATTGGAATTCCATTTCTCCCCCCTTAAAGCAATTAGAAAATACAAATGCTTTACCAAATTCAGTTCTCCTTATTAGATTAGATTTAATAAAATTCCTAAGATTCATTCAGCTAAAAATCCAACATGAAAGTTAAGGCAATGATGGGATTCCTTTTCTAGCCTCAGCCATCAAGAACTATGATATTAACTATTGAATAAACAAGAAGACTAGGAATAAAGATATGGGTAAGAGGAAATGTACCCGATGTTGGAAAAAATTGTGATTATAAGCCATTTTGAGAGAATAATTCGGGTGAGTCCCACAACTCGGTTTTGGGAGAAAGACCCGGATATATGTTCCTTAACATAAGGACTATGAATTAATATATTCATATGCTCAAAATGGAGAATGTGTGAATAGAAATTGAAGCTCAAAGTAAGCTCATTGGTAAGGAAATTAAAAGTGAAAAGTGAATGTGAGAGTTTGTCCCACATCACTAAAAATTGAAGTTGGACTTGTGTTTATATATTAAGATGCATTCTTACATTGGTAAGAAAAGTAGAATGGAAGACTCTTTCTCGGGCACTCAAGTGCAGGGGGGTGCAAATCCATAGTTCGGGATAGGCCAATGTGCGATCTGCGTATACGAATATCGGTTCAAAATCCTATGGTTCTGAACAAGCCCAGTTTTTAATAATTTTTTTTTTATTTCTGGAAAATTTGGCAACGTTCCCGTGTTGATCCACATGGCCAACAGTCTGCCATACACGGTCGTATGGATTCTACACTCTCGTGTGGATCCACATAGCCAGGCCACTGATACGCCCGTATGGATCCACACGCCCGTGTTGTTATGCCTACATTGTGTGCATGGCAAATCCATACTCCCGTGTGGATCCACACGCCCATGTGGATTGTATTCTAGAATGGTTTTTTTAGCACAATTTTTGATATTTTAAATATTATTTTTACTATTATTTGAGAGTTACAAAGGCATTATTAGCAGCTTTTAAAAGAAATTAATCACAATTAATCCCATGTGTCCTCCATCTAGTATAAATAGGTGGTTTTGGCTTGAAAAAATAAGAGTTTTTGAGAGTTTACTTTGATTCTTGTTGAAGAGGTTCTTTTTTTTTCTTTTTCTTCTCAAATGATAGAGAGTGTGACAAGTTAATAGTTCATTGTAAGTAGGTGTTATATGTTCAACAACTACTTGGAATCTATTGTATCCCGGAAGACAAATGCCGGTTAACCTAAACACCAGTGTATGAGGCTAATTTGTATTAAGGAAACTATATGGAACACAGGCCTCATATCATTTTCCATTTCTCTTATTTTTTGAATATTGGATTAACAATTCTCATTTTATTGTTGTTGTTCTCCTAACAGTTTCCACATCCTGCATACACATAACATAGTGAGAGACAATATTAAAACCCCATTTTACCAGATTGTCATGAGTGGGCAAAGACCCATGTCCTACCCTCTAACAAAGCACTGAACGGGAATGAGGAAGAAAGTCTTTACCATATAAATTGGCGGAAATAATATGTATTTTGATTATCAACTCTTGTGCTCAATAAAAGCATTTGTTTCATTATAAATGTTCCATCCACTGAACTTGTCCATACACATATATCATCATCCTCACACAAAAATGGGGTCACCTTGATCTCCTGTTGGATAATATGTGGGATAATATTGGGAAGATTCCACTATTCATTTTGATAACAATATGAAGTTTTCCCTCCCAAAATAGAATGATCCAATCGTACAAAATCCATATGTTTCACCAGCGTTGGATGAAGCCAATTGCTAGTCCAAAATAGCAAGGATGATTCCCGTCCTACAAACCAATGAGTATCTCGATTCAAAGCCATATATGCATTTTTTTTATAGATGACCAAATAGTGGACAAAATAGTGTAGTCTTAGGCAACCCTGTGGCATTAAAAAACCTTTTACGCAAAAGGGATAACGGGCATGAGCGTTGACTGATGAGAACCCATGAAAGTTTACTAAGGAGAAAAAAATTTAAATCTTGCAAACGTCTTAATCCTAGTCCCCCCAGCTTTTTAGGAGTGCAACATACTATCTAAGAGACTGTAACTGACTTTTTATTATCAATACTCTCAGTCCACAAAAAATTCATAATTGCTCTTTCCATACATTTCAAAATCAAATGTGGCCATTTATACACCATAAAAGAATGCAAAAAGGAAATATAAAGAATTGAATTAATCAATTCTTACATGCTTGCCATAGATAAGCTAGAGCCTTTCTAATGTGCAAATTTACTCAAAATCTTATTCGTTGTCGGCATTAACCTTTGGTGCACCCATAAACAAAGGAACCCCAAGATAAGCGAATGGCAAAGCACTTGATCTGACCCCCATAGCATCTGCTAGATGTTGTGCCTACCTTGGGTTACCGAGCTGCGAAAGCAAATACTGGATTTGGCCTAATTGACCTGCTATCTAGACAACATGCTATATTCATTAAAGACATCAAATAAAAGGTTAATATTTCTTTGGGTTGCTTTTGCAAATAGGAGAACATCATCTGCAACGAAGAAATGAATTGGAAAAGAATAGCCCCTAGTGTATACCATTAGTTCCAATCTCCCATTTCGAACAAGCTGAGAAATTCATCTGTTAGATATATTTTGTATCTAATTATGGTTGTAGGATCATTATTTGAGAAATAAAGATATATTACAAAATAAAAGGTCTTAAAAATCTTATCAATTCATTATTTAGGTAAGACTTCATTAATTAATTTAGTGTGAATAATTAATATGGGCCAGATAATAATATGTGTGTGATGGACGACCTATAATTATTATATTAAGTGAGCTAAGTTTCTCTTGTTACTGACTCTCATCTCCTATATAAAGTTGGATAGGGATAAAGGAAAATGATAAGGTTTAAGAATTGCATCATTCTGAGTTAGGAAATAAAAGAAGTTCTTGTTGCAAACTTATTCAGATCTTTCATGTCAAGATGAAATCGGCGAAATCAGGTTCTTTTCTATGTCTTCTATTTGATTAAACTTATTTTGTGCTCTAAATCACATGTTTTAGATCCCAGGAATGAGTTTGGCTAAATTAATTTTCTATCAAGTGGTATCAAAGTCAAATCACATTTTTTTAGAGCCATTTTTGTGCTTTTCTCATTGAGTTAAGGAGAAAAACTTGAGTTTAATTGAGTTTTGGAGTGAAAATGAGATTTGGTAGCTTTTCAGAAGAAAATTTCATTAAAAAAATTGCAGAAAAAAGGATCGGATTTGGGAAAAAAGCTGGCGTGTGCACAAGCGCGCACATGGGTAATGAGCGAGTGTGTCTGGCACGTGCATTGCACTCTCCAGAGACACGTCGCGCTGCTATGTAAGGTGCCCCATTTTCTCAATTTTTGCAATTATACCCCTATTTTCCGACTTTTTCAAGATTTTGCCCCTAAAATTTCTGAATTTTTTAATTAAATCTCTATATGGTTATTTTTCACTCATGGATGCCTTTTTTCGCCTAATTTTGACCTAAATTAATTTAGAAAATTCTAAAATAATTTTTAAAAGTCATATTTAGAAAAATTGTGACATTTTGAGAGATAAATTATTTTTATCTCATAATATTTAATTTATGTATAGGCATAAAATTGTCACATCTGGAAATTAATTTTTTTCAATTAAAATTGACAATGTAATTGATTAAATTATTGTGAACATAACATTTAAGGACATTTAGCCCCGTGTCCATAAAGAATGAAAATTATATTATTAAGTTATTTCAAGGCAATAAATAAGGTGTATTCTGGTATAAGAACTTTTTTTAAAATCAGTTGAAATGTTGTCACCAAAGCGACATTTTTAGCTGAGATTTTAAAAATATTCAGTTTTATATGTTTTAGGGATATCTCAGATTTAATTTATAATTATTCGACCCTAAGGTGTTTATTATAAATTAAATTTGGAGATAAAAAATATAAGACATATGATTGGGAATGAGCTAGTACAAGTAGTTTATACACCAAAAGGTGATAAATTTGCAAGTATTTGGTAAATTCTCAAATCAGGCTTATACTGAGAATTTTCTATTGCATGTTATATATTCTGCCCAAAGGTATTTATATAATGACGTGCTGAAATTCTTAGATTAATACTCTTCTATGACTTTGAGTGTTATTATTATCTTATGCTAAAGTGTTACATTGTTAATTTTTCAGTCACCTTCTCAGTTAACAATAATACAGTGACTTTTGAAATGCTGACTGTATCTAACTATAAGACGTGGAATTAGCTATAAAGTTGGCAGATATTGATATTGTCATGACAAAGAGATGCATTCAACATGGTACAAAATGAACCGCATATGTTATTTGACCATAAAAAGGTCAATTCCAGAACACTTATTGAGCGGTTTGCTGGAAACTCATATAGAAAAAGAGTTTCTAACTATAATGTCCCAGCGTTATCATGTATCTATCAATGCTAAGATTGGTACCTTTTTGAAGCAATTATACTCCATGAAGTATAACAAAGTAGAAGGTGTTAGAGAATACATTCTCACCATTATCCACATACAGAATAAAGTACATAACCTTAGCATAATTCTCCCTGATTCTTGTATCATGCATCAAGCTCTCAACACTATACTACCAAAGTTTGGGACGCTTATTACTACATACAACTCAAGGGAGGATCCATGGATAGTTAATGTTTTCATTGCCATATGTGTAGCTGAGAAAGAGAAGCTAAAGGCGGTTCAGGTTAATACTACGCTTCTTGTATAAGGTCCTCAGTAGAAAGGCAAAAGAAAAGGTAAGAAAGCTAAACTTAATGCTTTGTTTTCAATAAAGGGTCTGCCCGATCTGGTGCTCTAGGTGTTGATAAAGTTTTTATGAAAATGGAATTTAAATGTTTCTTTTGTAAAGAGAAAGGTCATAAAAAATAGGATTCTTTGAAATACAAAGCTTGGTTAGAAAAGCATGAGCTTACAAGTAACTCATTTGGTCTTGTTATTTGTGAATCCAGTTTAGTTAATGCCATATCCAGTTCTTTGTGGCTTGATAGTGGAGCGACTAAACATGTTGCATTCACATTGCAGGGGTTTATAAATAAAAGGTAATCAAATAAAGAAAAGTCAGTGCTCATAATTAGCAACAATGATACAGTGAAAGTTCTTTTTGTTGGCAATTTTTGTTTGAATCTAGACACTAGTTTTGAATTCTTTTTGAAAAATATTTTGTACATACCATCATTTGGGCAAAACTTGATATCAGTATCTAAATTAAACAAAATTGGCTAAGCTTTTGTATTTAAAGATGCAGTTGTAAATATAATGTTTGATTCAAGAGCAGGCCGTTGCTTTTTGTCGTATGGTTTGTATCAAGTGTATTTGAGTTCAAATGAGATTTATTCTAGATCCTGTATTATTGAACATGTTGCCAAAAGACCCTTAATAAAGAATAAGTCTTCCATGTTGTGGCATAAAAGGCTTGGCCACATTTATAGAGAAAGGGTAGAAAGGCTAATCAAGGATAATATCATGCCTGCCCTTGACTTCAATGACATAGAAATATGTGTTGACTGTTGTAAGGGCAAACTGAACAAGATCAAGAAAAAGGGATCTATTCGGAATTCAAATCTCTTAGAGATAATCCATACAGATATATGCAAACCTTACTCACTCATAATATGCAAGAACAAGTATTTCTTAACATTCATTAATGATTCTAGAATTATGGAATCACAAACAGCTAAATTTTTAGAATTCGATGTAGTTGATGAGGGTGATCACTCTGAGATCACAAGATAGGAAAAGCAGACCGACGTTATACATATTCATGTACCCAAGTAACTTGCAATATTCGATATACATATTCCTGTACCCAAGCAACTTGCAATATTGGATCATACACCTGTGATTGACCTAATTCAGGAGGAGTCTATATAGTTAAATGAGGCCTCATTATCACAAGATGCAATTGCACAAGTTCCTCTTAGGAGGTCAACCAAGGAAAGGAAATATGCTATTTCCTCTAATTTTTTGGTCTATATAGTGAGAGTGATTATGACATTGGTCATATTACTGATTCTACATCTTTTGAATAAGCTGTTTCTAGTTCGCAATCTGATTTGTGGTGGGATGTAATGAGAGACGAAATGAAATCTATGGATTGTAATAGGGTGTGGGAGCTTGTTAAGTTACCTGAACGTTATAAACTTATCTGTTATAAATGGATCTATAAGACCAAAAAAGACTCCAAAGGGAATACAGAGAGGTTTAAATCTAGATTGGTTGCCAAGGAATTTACTCAGAGAGGAGGAATTGATTATAATGAAACTTTTTCTCTTGTATCCTTGAAGGATACATTTAGAGTAATCATGGCACTGGTAGCTCATTTTGATAAAGAACTAAATAAAAAAGTATATATGGAACAACCTGAGGGGTTTCAGGAAGATGGTAAGGACCATCTTATGTGTAGACTCAAAAAGTCTATTTATGGTCTAAAATAAGCCTCACGACAATGGTACCTGAAATTTGATGGTGTGATCACCTCTTTGGGTTTTATCGAGAGTATAGTTGATAGATGCATATATCTCAAGATCAGTGGGAGCAGGTACATCTTTTTAATATTATATGTTAATGATATACTGATTGCAAGCAATGATCTAGGAACATTGTATGAGGTAAAACAGTTGTTGTCTAAATATTTTGATATAAAAAATCTTAGAGAAGCATCTTTTGTCCTTGGAATTGAAATCCATAGGGATAGATCTCAAAACCATTTAGGTCTTTCTCAAAAATATACATTGAGCGGATATTGAAAAGATTTAATATGCAGGATTGTAAGTCTTGGGATGTGCCAATTGCTAAAGGTGATAAATTGAGCCTGACACAGTCTCCCAAGAATGAAGTTGAGAGAGAATCAATGAAAGTAATGTCATATGCTAGTGCAGTAGGAAGCTTGATGTATGCTCAAGTATGCATTAGACCGAACATTGCATTTGTAGTTGATATTCTGGGTAGATATCAATCTAATATTAGAATGGACTATTGGACTGCAACTAAAAGAGTTTTGAGATATGTTAAAGGGACGAAGGATTACATCTTGACATACATAAAGGTTGAAAATCTTGAGTTGGTTAGTTATATTGACTCAAAATTTGTTGGCTATTCTAATGATAGAAAATCTACGTCAGGCTATATTTTTATATTATCTAGTAGGGCGGTATCTTAGAAAAGTATTAAATAGTCCTTAATCTCATTTTCCACGATGCATGCTGAGTTTATAGCATGTTATGGTGTAGCTGTACAAGCTGTTTGGCTATGAAATCTCATTGTAGAAATGTCAATTGTTGATTTCATTAACAAGCCCATAAAGTTATATTGTGATAATTTGCTAGTTGTGTTGCTCGCTAAAAATAACAAGAATATCACTGGGTCCAAGCATATAGAAGTTAAATATTTAACATTAAAAGAGCTAGTGAAGAAGAGTAACATTGAAATAGAGCATATCGATACAAATGATATGACAGTTGATCCCTTTACCAAAGATATTCGATCCAATGTTTTTTAGAGACATATCATTAGTATGGGTCTAAAGTCGACTTATGATACCTTGGATTAGTGGGAGGCTTTCTTGTTGCTCTATGTATTTTGGTTTGTACTTTATACATTGGTATAATATACTTTGTTAAATTGATGATTATCAATACAGTATGTATATATTTTCGTTGGAAAATATTTGATTGTATATTTTCATTAGAAAATATTTGATATTGTATTTTCATGGAAAAATATTAAAGGTTATATTTTTATTGGAAAATATAATGTGATGTATATCAGATATGATTAATTAAAGTCTTAAGATTAGTGTCGTTTTAAGCAAAGGCTTAGGGCATTAAAGTTTATAGCCTTAGTTGTATGTCTTGGAACATATAAAGAATCATACGATATAAAAAGCTTTTAAGACATACACAGATTTTATTTGAAGTTATAAAGGATTTTTGATGCGTACATGTGTTGCATTTAGATAAGAAATCACTGACTGACAACATAAAGTTTGATCATAAAGTGAGTATTGACTAATCTTGCCACATTACCATACTGTGCTCATGATTGGTAGGGTTATTGGTAAATGTAACCATGGAAGGTGCCATATTCTTAAGTAATGTAGTTTCCGTCATAATTCTTCACTAATGATTTTATTGAATGGAGCGAGAATGAGAAGTCTTGTAATAAATTTTCAATTAATTAGCCCAAGTGAGAATGTTATATATATTTTATATCTATGGTTGTTTGAGAAATAAAGATGTATTATAGAATAAAGGGCGATGAGAATCTGATCAATCTTTATTTAGCCAAGACTTTATTAATTAATTTAGTGTAGATAATTAATATGGGTCAGATAATAATATGAATGTGATGGATGACCCATGAATATTATATTAAGTGAGTTAAGTTTCTCTTGTTACTAATTTTCACCCTCTATATAAAATTGGATAGAGATAAAGAAAAAGAATAAGATTTAAGAATTCTATCATTCTGAGTCAGGAAACGAAAGAAGTTCTTGGTACAAACTCATTCAAATCGTTAGTGTCACGATGAAATATGTGAAATCAGATTTTTTTTTACGTCCTCTATCTTGGTTAAACTTGTTTTATGCTATAAATCACATGTTTTAGATCTTGGGAATGACTTTGGCTAAGTTGATTTTCTATCACTATATGCTCCAAAAATGCTCAAAAAATCCTCAGCAATAGAGAAAAGAATTAGTGAAAGAGAATCCCCTTCCCTACTCCTTAAAAACAAGCAAAATATCCTTTAATCATACCATTAATCATGCTAGAGAGCCTAGTCGAAGAGAAAATATTTAGAATCTAGTCTCTAAATACTAGAAAGAATCCAAAAGCTTCCATAACATTCAGAATAAAATTCCAGTCGAAAGTATCAAATGTTTTTTTAATATCAACCATACTAGCTAAAAAAGTATTCATATTTACATATAAATATCATGCTTTCCTTATCAGATTAATCGCCATTAGTTTTATAAAATTCATAAGGCAAATATTACATTAAATTGAACTTAGCGCATTTTTACAATTATATTTAATTCTACATAAATTTTGTTTAAATTATATTAATTTTAACTTCAATAATAAATCTAGCTTTGGTATCAAGGAACCACATTGCAAATCTAGCTAGCGGTTATGTGTATTGTCTTTCATTTTGATATTTCATATGGTATAGATTTATAGGACAATCCATGTAATTACTAATTAGGTTTAGAGTGCAGTTCGTGATACCGAGAATAGATTTATTATTAAAATTAAAATTCTTATAATTTAAATAAAATTTTTGTAGAATATAATTATAGAAACACACAAAGTTAGATTTAATGTGATATTTGTCCAAATTCTTATTATATGTATTTAGTCAATTCAGAATGACACTATGCAATATGCACATGTGAACTAAATAACTGGAAACTAATTGCTTCAATTAGAAAATGTAGAAAAAAAAATTGGGTATTCGTTTGTCTCAATTAGCACTCAAAAGAGGGATTATAATTTTATCAACAATGTATTATTTTACCATATATATTCCCATATTTAAGCCATGCTTATAAAAAATTATTTGTTAAAGCTTCTACAGTTAGTACTGTTCCCCTAAAAAATAATTAATTGAAAGTAGAAAATAGAATGACAAAAATAAATAGCTCAAAGGACATAAGAAAATTTTTATGTAGTTTGGCTTTTGCGCCTACGTCCATAAACAAAACGGTCAAAGAAATTTTACTAAGAAAAATTGGAAATTTAGAAGACTATTTAAAATTGAATCTCTCAACACTTTAACCCAATACACCCAAATCTCACCACACCACTCAATTCACTTGTACCACTATTTTCTTTTACCCGTTGTTTTCACTTTGCTTGCTCTGCCATATATTGTCCAAAGCCAAGTATTTATAGCATAAAATATGGCCTTCCAATTTGTCAACCGGTGGCTTTTCATTATGCTAAGGAGGGGCTTCTTCTCCATGCAAGAGGCATTTGACTTCTTCTCCACGCAAAAGCCATTTGGCTTTTTATTTGTTAAAGAGGCCAAATTCAAGACATCTTTAGGCTATGTCAAATGGTCTAGAAGTTTAAGACATAGTCCCAGCAAATCTACACCTTGACTTGAACTTTTATGCCAATTGAAAATTTCTTCAATTGACTTTTTATGCCCATAAGGCATCTCTCAGTTACTGAAAATTCCAATCAAGTCCAAGCAATTCTTGAACTTAATTGCAAGGATATGCTTCATCATCATATCAACTAGATTATCCGCTGTGCCAATTTTTACCACTAAGACTGCTCCCTAAAATATTATATTCCTTGCAAAGTGATATATAACATCAATTTGTTTGGTCCTTTCATGGTACATTTGATTTTTGGTCAAATGAATGACACTTTGATTGTGACATTGCACTATAGTTGAATCTTGTCTTAATCCAAGATCATCAATAAGACCTTTCAACCATATTGCTTCTTTCTTTGCTTTTGTCACTGCTATGTACTTCGCTATTGTTGTTTGCAGAATCGCTTTCCAACTAACAGCAGAACTAGAAAGAATAAAAAATAACATGTTAGAGATCTTCTTTTACCCAGATCACCTGCGTAATCTAAATCCACAAAACCAACAACATTATCACTGCTGCTACCATACTTTTTGTATGTTAGTCCAACACATGCAGTACCTTTGAGATAGCACAAAATCCATTTCAAGGCCTGCCAATGAGTTTTCCCAAGATTGCCTATAAACCTGCTCACAATACTGATAGCATGTGAAATATCTGGATGAGTGCTAACCATAGCTTACATAATGCTTCCATCTACATTAGCATAAGGAACATTGGACATATATTCCTTATCTTTATCAGTCTCTAGTGACATTTATGATGATAACTTGAAATGGGCTACAAATGGAGTATTCACTAACTTATAATCCTGCATGCCGAACTACTCAAGCACTTTTTTGATATACATTTGTTGGGACAAATGTAATTCTCTTGTACTTCAATCCCTGTGAATTTCCATCCCCAATATCTTTTTGACAGCACTTAAATCCTTCATCTCAAATTCACCTCTCAACTGGTCCTTCAAAATGTTGATCTCAAATATGTTTTTAGCAACAATCAACATATCATCAACATACAACAGCATATAGATAAACGAACGATCAGAGAGCTTCTTATGATACACACAATTATCATACTCATTTCTTCAGTACCCATATTTGATCATAAAAATATCAAACCTTTTATACCACTGCCTTAGAGATTGCTTCAAGCCATATAATTATTTCTTCAATAGTCAAACATGGTCTTCCTTTCCATGGACTTTAAAACCTTATGGTTATTGCATATATATTTTCTTTTCTAGTTCGCCATGTAGAAAAGCTTTTTTGACATCTAGCTGCTCAAGCTCCAAATCAAACTGAGTAACCATAGCGAGCAAAACACAAATAGAGTTATGCTTCACAACTAGCAAGAATACTTCATTGAAGTCAATACCCTCTCTTTGAGTAAAGCCTTTAGCTACTAAGTGTGCTTTATATCTTGCATCCTCAACTCTAGGGATTCCATCTTTCCTTTTGAAACCCATTTTGCATCCTACAATCTTTTGGCCTAGTGATGGTTTCACCAACTCCCAAGTTTGGTTCTTATGAAAAGACTCAATCTCTTTACTTATTGTAGTCATCCATTGATAAGATTTTTTACAAGAGACAGCCTCCTTATAAAAACACGGTCTCTGACCTCTAAGAACCTATACTACTGTTAAAGCATAATCAACTAGGATAGCTTACATGTATTTTTTAAGAGGTTTTATTATCCTCCTTGCTCTACCTGTAGCAATGCTAAACGGTTGTTCCTTAGGAGCATCTTCTGCAATAGATTCTTGCACTTCATTATCGTCATATTGGACTGAAGTTTTTTCCTCTTGCACTGTCCTTGGAGTTTCAACTTGTAACTCTACCTGCTTGTTAGCACCTTGATTTCTATAAAAAAAAAAAACTCCTTTCTTTGACGGAGTATAGTAGACTCATCAAAGGTCACATCCCTGCTTATAAGAAGCTTAGCCGATTTGGGATCAACACACCACTACCTGTATCCCTTCACCCCAAATGCATATCCTAGAAATATGCATTTTCTTACCATCAGCCCAAGTTTGTCTTCTTTCTCGTGGGCATATGCATGATAACCAAATATTCTCAAATTAGAGTAATCAATAGGAGAACCAGACCATACCTCCTTAGGAGTCTTTAGCTTTATAGCAATTGAAGGAGATCTATTTACTAGGTAGCAAGCCATTTGAACAGCTTCAGCCAATAAATGTTTCGACAATCCAAAGTGTGAAAGCATGCAACAAGTTCTTTCCAAGAGTGTTATATTGATCCGTTCTACAATTCCATTCCGCTATAGTGTCTTTCTAACAATGCGATTTCTAGCAATTCCTTCATTCTTGCAGAATGCATCAAATTCACTAGAGCAATATTCTAGAATACTATCTATCCTCAAATGCTTAATCTTCTTACCAGTCTGCTTCTCAATTAAGGCCTTCCACTATTTGAAGGTGGTGAACACTTCACTTTTATGTTTCAAGAAGTAAACCCACACCTTTCTTAAATAGTCATCAATAAAGGTCAACAAATATTGTGATCCACCTTTTGATACTACTTGATAAGGATTCCAAAGATCTGAATGAATATAATCCACTGTACCAATGGTTGTATGAACTGTCATGCTGAATTTCACCCTACATTGTTTGCCATAAACACAATGCCCATATAATTCTAGCTTTCTAATTTTCTTACCACAGAGTAAACCTCGTTTACTCAACTCCATCATACCACTCCTGCTCATATGCCCTAGTCGCATATGCCACAAGTAAATAGACATAGCATCTGAAACAACTGAGCATGATATATCAGCACTACCAACTATAGTGCTCCCTTGAAGATGATAAAAGCCCCTGAGTATCCTTCCTTTCATTACAATAAGAGCACCTCTTGAGACCTTCAAAACTCCACCTTCAGCTGAATACCAGTAGCCATGGCAATTTAGAAGACTCAACGAAATAAGGTTTTTCTTCAATTCTAGAACATGTCGAACTTCTAATGTTCTAATAAGACCATGATGCATCTTGACTCTAATAGTTCCCATACCAACAATAGTTTGTGCCTTATTCCCCAATAAAAATGTTCCTCAACATATTTCTTTGTAAGTGGAAAAATAGTTTTTAGTGGGAGATATGTGAAAAGTGCACCTCGAATCAAGAATCCACTTATCACTTGAGTTACTAGTTGAAAACGCTAAAACATTTTCAGCATCATCAGAATCTCCCTCTTCACTAGCAATATTTGTTGCATTAAAGGGCTCTTGAACTAGGTTCTTCCCCTTATTCATATGCTTTGGACAATCCTTCTTGATATGTCCAGTCTCGTGACATCCGTAACATATGATCTTCTTGGATCTGGATTTGGATCTAGTCTTGCCTTTGTTATCTCACCCCTTTTCTTTTGTTTGAACTCTTACAATGAAGCCCTCCTCGCCATGGCTTTCAGACAACTGCCTTTTCAATTCTCTAGAGTTTAAAGCTACTTTGACATTTTCCAATAAGAGACTTTCTCTCTCATACATCATAGTGTTGATGAAATGATCATAGGAGGGAGGTAATGAACACAAAAGAATGACAACCTAATCTTCATCTTCAATCTTCACATCAATATTCCTCTAATCTAGAATGCTTTTGTTGAATTCATCTAGATAATTTTGAATAGGTGTGCCTTCTTTCATACAGAGAGCATATAATCGTTGCATTAAGTACAAGTAGTTAGTCAGAGATTTGGTCATATACAAAGATTCTAATTTGACCCATAATCCAGCAACTGCAGTATCATCTGCAACTTCTCTTAGAACCTCATATGACAAACTCAGCTGGACTGCATTATGTGCTCACTCCAAAAATTGTCTGCATCATATTTTGACATCGTCTCTAGTAGTTTTTCCCTTCCTTCTTGTGTCTTGAGCAACCCTTGTTGAACTAACAAGGCCCGCATTTTAATTCTCTACATATTAAAATAATTTTTACTATTGTATTTTTCTACCTCATATATCGTAGCCGATGTTGCCCTTGTTACTATCGTGATTCCAATTAATTAAAATCTAGGCTCTGATACCAATTTATTATGATACTCCTCCAGAAAATAATTAATTGAAAGTAGAAACATAAAATGACAAAAATAAATAGCTCATAGGACAAAAAAATTTTAACGTGATTTAACTTTTATGCCTACATCCACAGCTAGGATGATCAAAGAGAAAAATTAGAGATTAAAATTGGATCTCTCAACCCTTTAATCTAATACACCAAAATCTCACCACACCACTAAATTCGCTTGTACCACTCTATTTTCTTTTAGCCGTTGCTTTGACTTTGCTTACTCTGCCATATGCTGTTAAAAGCCAAGTATTTATAGCATAAAATGTAACCCTTCAATTTGTCAACCGGTGGCTTTTCATTATGCTAAAGAGTGGCCATGCAAGAGGCATTTGACTTTTTCTCCATGCAAAAGCTATTTGGCTTTTTATTTGTTAAAGATGCCAAATTCAAGACATCTTTAGGCTATGTCAAACGGTCTAGAAGTTCAAGACATAGTCCAACAAGTACTATAATCAGTACAGTTTGCTTTCAGAAATATAATGTGAGGTTATGAATTCAAAAAACAAATCCTAAATGGAAAAACCAAAAAGTTAATTTGTATGTTAATTCTTTGTCAATGTAACTGACCAATCCAACTATTCAAAAGCTTAGATTCTACTTTTGCAGTGAATTTGATGAGTTTTGTTGTTAATAAACCCAAGTTACAAATAAGCATGGATTAAAAATCATATTTGTGCTTAACCAAGACATGGTTTGTTGAAACAGTTTGGTGCCTTTTTTTCTTTTTAAGGTTTCGAGTTAAGTGTTATGCATGAAAAAAAACCTGCATTGGGATTATCTCGTGCTAAATTAATCAGAGTCCATAAATTTCTAGAGGCCGGTTAATAATGCACCAAAAAATCATATTTGTGCTTAAGGTTAAATTGGAGCTCTAAACCAAAATTTAATGACTAATTACGCCATTAGCTTTAACTATCCATCAAACCTGATTACTTCTCAAACTCTCTAATTTTTTAGAGTTTGATGGAGAATTAATCTCAATGACTCAATTAGTTTTGAAATTTTAGTTTTAAGGGCTCAAATTAGAATGACAGCATTGCCATAAGGGCCTATTTGATTTGTATTTCCTCAAGCCTTAAGCACTTAGGCTGCTATTTATCTATATGCAAACATTTACCCAATTGAGGCTTTTTACTGTGAGTTAGCACTTGGTTGAATTGGCCATGAGAAGCCAATGGCGTTATTGTTTAGCATACAAGAAATGAATTAAATATGTTAATTGCTTGAACTGAATTTATATTAGATCAACCTAACGAGAAAATAATTTATATGATTTTTTTTATGAGTAATGCTATATATTTTAACATTTTTTGTCCCAACTAGGATAAAATATTTGTATTATATTTATATATTCATTTGTTTTATCTAACTTGAATTAAAAAATAATATTTTATGCTAGTTGGGATAAATTATGAGTACATGGATTGAATTTAGACCAGAAAAATCATGCCAACTCATACCCTCCTACATACACTTTACAATTAATAAATAAAGTCTACCCTTTAATCTACACTAAGCAATTAACAAATAAAGTTTTCCCTTTAACCTACACTCTGCGATTAATAAATAAAGTCTACCATTTAACCTACACTCTGCAATTAATAAATAAAGGTTACCCTCTTACCTACACTCTGCAATTAATAAATAAAGTCCACTCTTTAACTTATACTCTGCAATTAACAAATAAAGTTTACCCTTTAATATACAATCTGCAATTAACAAATAAAACTTACTCTTTTACCTACACTCTGTAATTAATAAATAAAGTTTACCTTTTAATCTACACTCTGCAATTAATAAATAAAGCTTACCCTCTTACCTACATTGTGCAATTAATAAATAAAATCTATCTTTTAACCTACATTTTGCAATTAACAAATAAATCTTACCCTCTTACCTATACTTTGCAATTAATCAATAAAGTCTACCCTTTAACCTACACTTTGCAATTAACAAATAAAGTTTACCATCTTACCTATACTCTGCAATTAATAAATAAAGTCTACCATTTAACATACACTCTACAATTAATAAATAAAGCTTACCCTCTTATCTACATTCTACAATTAATAAATAATTCTGTCGGCTATATTCAAAGGCTTACCACCTTTTTTGGAAAGAAATTAACTATGTATTAGTTAAGAAATGAAAATTTTAAACCAAGTATGGAACCAAATTGTTTTTATACAAATCTGGATACTGAATTTTAGATCTCATACATTTATTGTAATTAATTCACAGTTGATATATCAATTAAGACCTTCTATTTTCATCATCATAATTAGTTAATAGTTGATGTACTATTTCAAATAGCCATAACTAGATTCTGGTCCACAGAATATTATGGACTAAACAAGTGTGAAAGAAGTAATAAAAATGTGGTGGTAATTTTATAAATAAAACAAACTTATATATATTCGTTTATTGATATGGGTTCATTAGTTATTAGAAAAATTTACATTTTATCTTAAACCAAAATCAACAATTATTTTGTGTATTTTTTCATTTTCTGATGCTATTTGTTTCGATTTATTTTTTTTCGATGCGTTTTGTCTTGATTTTTTGTTATGTTTTGAGTTTTTTTGAAAATTATTCAATGAATTTATACCTATAAATTAAAACACAAAAAATATTCATTAAATTAAGTACAAAAAAATAAAATAAACTTGTATTAATATAAAAAATGAACGTTTATTAATAAACTAATGAATGTTTTTCAATTAACTAATGAACCTTTAGTTCATTTATTATGAACATTTTCAGTTTATTCGTAATTAACTTTTTTATTAAACTAATGAACTTTTACTTTATTTATAATAAACTTTTTTTAATGAACTAATTGACTTTCTTCAAAAAACTAATGAACCTCTAGTTCATTCGTAATGAATATTTTTATATTATTCGCAATGAACTTTTTCAATAAACTAATAAAATTTTACTTTAATCGTAATGAATTTTAACATATACTCTACAATTAATAAATAAAGTTTACCCTCTTACCTATAATCTGCAATTAATAAATAAAACATACCCTTTAACATACACTCTGCAATTAACAAATAAAGCTTACCCTTTTACCTACAATCTGCAATTAATAAATAAAGCATATCATTTAACCTACACTTTACAATTAAGAAATAAAGTTCACCCTCTTACCTACACTCTGCAATTAATAAATAAAATTTATCCTTCAACCTACACTCTGCAATTAAGAAATAAAGCTTACCCTCTTACCTACACTATGCAATTAATAAATAAAGCCTACCCTTTAATTTACACTCTACAATTAACAAATAAAATTTACCCTTTTACTTACATTCTTCAATTAATAAATAAAGTCTACCCTTTAACCTACACTTTGTAATTAATAAATAAAATTTACCCTCTTACCTACACTTTGCAATTAATAAATAATTCTATCAACTATATTCAAAGCCTTACCACATCTTTTTGGGAAGAAATTAATTATGTATTAGTTATGAAATGAAAATTTTAAACCAAGTATGGAACCAAATTGTTTTTATACAAATATGGATATTAAATTTAAAATCTCATACATTTATCGTAATTAATTCATAGTTGATATATCAATTAAGACCTTCTATTCTCAATAAAGTAATAAAATTTTACTTTAATCGTAACGAATTCTAATCTACACTCTGCAATTAATAAATAAAGTATATCATCTTACCTATAATTTGCAATTAGTAAATAAAGTATGTCCTTTAACCTACACTCTGCAATTAACAAATAAAACTTATCATCTTACCTACACTCTGCAATTAATAAATAAAGCTTACCATTTAACCTACACTATGTAATTAACAAATAAAGTTTACCCTCTTATCTACAATGTGCAACTAATAAATAAAGTTTACCCTTTAACATACACTATGCAATTAACAAATAAAGTTTACCCTCTTATCTACACTCTGCAATTAATAAATAAAGTCTACCATTTAACCTACACTATGTAATTAACAAATAAAGCTTACTCTCTTACCTACACTCTGCAATTAATAAATAAAGTTTACCCTTTAACCCACACTCTGCAATTAACAAATAAAGTTTACCCTCTTACCTACATTCTGCAATTAGTAAATAAAGTCTACCATTTAACCTACATTTTACAACTAATAAATAAAGCTTACCCTCTTACCTACACTCTATAATTAATAAATAATTATGTCAGCTATATTCAAAGCCTTACCACCTTTTTTAGGAAGAAATTAATTATGTATTAGTTATGAAATGAAAATTTTAAACCAAGTATGGAACCAAATTGTTTTTATACAAATCTGGATATTGAATTTAAGATCTCATACATTTATCATAATTAATTCACAGTTGATATATCAATTAAGACCTTTTATTTTCATCATCATAATTAGTTAATAGTTAATGTACTATTTCAAATAGTCATAATTGGAATCTAGTCTACAAAATATTATGAACTAAACAAGTGTAAGAGAATTAATAAAAATGTGGTGACAATTTTGTAAATAAAACAAACTTATACAAATTCGTTTATTGACATAGGCTCATTAGTTATTAGAAAAAGATTCATTTTATCTTAAAACAAAATCAACAGTTATTTTGCGCGTTTTTTCATTTTTTGATACTATTTGTTTCAATTTGTTGTTTTTCTGATGCGTTTTGTCTCGATGTTTTATTATGTTTTGAGTTTTTTTGAAAATAATTCAATGAATTCATACCTATAAATCAAAATACAAAAAAAATATTCATTAAATTAAGTATAAAAAAATAAAATGAACTTGTATTAATACAAAAAACGAATGTTTATTAATAAAGTAATGAATTTTTTTTAATAAACTAATGAATCTTTAGTTCATTTATTATGAAAATTTTAGTTTATTCGTAATTAACTTTTTCATTAAGCTAATGAACTTTTACTTTATTTGTAATAAACGTTTTTTAAAGAACTAATGGACTTTTTTCAAAAAACTAATGAACCTCTAGTTCATTCGTAATGAATGTTTTCAATTTATTCGCAATGAACCTTTTCGATAAACTAATAAAACTTTACTTTAATCGTAATGAACTTTTTTTAATGATCTAATAAACTTTTTTCAATAAACTAATGAACCTTTAATTCATTCGTAATGAACAATTTTTTCAGTTCAGTTATAATGAACTTTTTCAATAAACTAAAGAATCTTTATTTTATTTGTAATGAACTTTTTTTAATGAACTAATAAACTTTTTTCAATAAACTAATGAACATTTATTTAATGACAGATAATTAATATTTACAAAAATGTCACTGTATAATTGATAGCTATATAAGTTTGATTTATTTACAAAATTATCACCGCTTCTTACACATGTGATGGGTTTGATTCATAATACTACATGGAACATAGTCCAGCATATAATAATTGACCAAATTATTAACCTTATGACAATGAATAAGGTAACCGCGACTTGTGATTTTTATTTGGGCTTGGCCCATAAGATGGTGTAGTCTAAAGAGAAAATTACCCCACATAACTCCTTACAAAACTTAATTACCTAAACATGTCCTATTTTCATTGAACCCAAATATAACACATCAGATAAACTTAATTCCAACTTTGGGTTTCCTTATTTTATGAAAAGAAACACACTCTCTTCTGATCTATTTCAAAACCCATAAAATCTGGAAATCTTCAATCTACTCTTTCTCCAATCTCTATTAAACCATTTATTATTCTCTCTCTACTCTTTATTAAACCATTTATCCTCCTTCTTACTCTCCAATAAATGACAAAATGAAAATTTAATTAGGTTGGATTTCTTTGGTTAATTGATTAATTTTTCTTACTTTTTTCTTTTATTTTTGATCTTCTGTCAATATTTTTTCTTATCAACATTTCTAGATGATCGACAGTGACAGCATCGCTTCTGACATTGACTTGCATTTCCAGATCGTTGAAATGAGTTTGAACCATCTACTACATGAGAGGTCTATTGAACCACCGCAAACAGAGCAACGCTTGCATTTTTTCTTTATTTTTTCATTGTGCTTTTCCTATTTAGAATTTATTTATTTATTTTTATTTTCACTTTCATCATGTTTTCAAGTTAGGATGGTTCATACTCTATTTTTCAATTGTGGCTCACATTAATACAATTATATCCTCTTTGATTTCTTCCAAAAAAAAAAAAGAGATACACCTTTTTTATTTTGTTTTGATTGATATTAAAAAGAAATTTACGAGATTTTTCAGTTAATAAAGCCATATATAACATATAATTTTCTTGAATACAAGAAATGAGAGACCAAGAATCAAGAAACATTAATTTACAATTTAAAATCGCAATTTTCTTTTAAATTAAATATTCCTTCATTTTCGTCGAGAGTGCTAAAGGTTTAAAGCATATATTGGTGGCCCTAACATTATTAGTACTACAATGATGCTAAACGGTTTTGAGCATGTATCAAATATATATTACACAGCGGAAAATAAAATTTTTCAAAATCCAAATCAAAGGATTCTACTTGTGCCAATTAAAACTAATTTAATAAAGCAAAATTCAGAAATTATACCTTTATAATTTCTTGATTTTCTTCAACTTTTCACTTTGTTTGGTTGTAGCAAACCACAACAATGCAATCTAGGATTGTCTTTAACAATATCCAAGCGAAGAAAAAAGAATTAAACCACTAGGGAGATAGCTTGATCACACCCCAAAGTGCTAGCAATGATGTGTATTCCTTTGAGAGAAAAATTAACTTTTTAATTTTTCCAAAATTTTTTCTTCTCCAAAAAATTTTTCTTGTCTATTTTCAGTTTTTTTATATCTTTTAGATCCAAAATAATATTAGTTTCATAGAGCAAAAATTAAGATAGCAGAAAATGAGAGTTATGTGGCTTAATGGCCATTTAGGCCATTGCTATGATGAGACTAAAGATACAAAATCAGTATCCAAGATATTTTTGAGTATCTCAAGTCTAAAGATACTTGCACCATTGCTATGATGAGACTATCAATGACATTTGAATAGAATATCCATATGATTATCTTATAGAAGGTTACTTAGCTACTCTTAGCAAGTATCCACATGTTAATTTTAAACATCTCATGCTTATAGATTATGAGATCCACTACTTGATCCTATCAAGGAATATAACATGTGCACGTCTATCCGGATTAATAATGTCTCATCTCATTAATCCTTTGACTAGGGATAATTTAGATACTAACATAATTACACATGATAAAAATCTCAATATCATGGTCTTATCATGATTTCCTTCATGCTATATTATGTATCAAGGACTTTATTAATAGATTTAAGATCACTATCAATTCATACTTAATGGCCATTTAGGCCATTTAAATGGCCAATTAATGGCCATTGCAAGCTGCTGCGTGCACCTGTTGGGCAAGCCAGTTGGCATGATTGGCCCATTAATCTCCTCGAGCAATTTTTTTTCGCAATTTTATTGCGAACCAACTCGAAATAATTCTCTCATATTTTTGGATCTCATCCAATGCCATTTTACTCAATCTTTACATCTCCAAAGCATGTGACCCATTAGGTTCCTAGTTATGTTGGCCACTTAAATTATCAAATAATTTAAGCAAATCATGAGCGGTATCTAGCAACACATCATGACCCCCAATTGACCGGAAAGTCAGTGGTTTAACTATGAACCTTTCCATAGACAATTTCTATACAATTTATCCTTTCAACATTCTATACCCTACTTGGTTCAGAGTATAGACAATATGTCAACTCCCACTAGACTGCTACATCACACCGAGCCCAAGTGATGTTGGATCTTGTCCTTGAGACTCATTACTCTATTAGACATGTCACTGAAGACCATCTTTATGACATTTCAACTATGGCTAGAGATTCCTAAGTAATGTCTCGACAAGTGGTCATGGGTATACACTCCCTCTATTTGGAGTGGTGAGTCCTTTGTTGACTACCCAATTACCTTCGAATACCTCAAGTTGTACCCAATCACCACCTTATGAGCAACCTCTATGAGGTAATAAGAAATAGAGTTAAAGTACAGAATCAGTATCTAAGATATCATTAAGTACCTCAAGTCTAAAGATACTTGCATCATTGCTATGATGAGACTATCAATGACATTTGAATAGAATATTCATATGATTGTCTTATAGAAGGTCATCCAATGTACTTGGCTACTCTTAGCAAACATCCACATGTTAACTCTAAATATCTCATGCTTATAGATTATGGGATTTACTACTTGATCTAATCGATAAATATAATATGTGCTAGTCTATCAAGATTAATAATGTTTCGTCTTATTAATCGTATAACTAGGAATAATTTAGATATTAACATAATTACACATAATAAGAATATCAATATTATGATCTCATCATGATTTCCTTCATACTATATTATGTATCAAAGATTTCATTAATCGATTTAAGATCACTATCAATTCATATAACAAATGAATACCAAATTAATGAAAATACCTTTTATTAATTAAATAAATATGTACAATAAATACTAAAGGTGATTGCCTTTAAAGCACTACTCTAACAGATGCTACAATAATTGTGGTTAGATTAGGTGCTTTTGTTTCTTTTTCCTTTAGTAGAAGTTTTAGTCTTTTGAAGCCCTTGATTTTGTATAAATGTTAGGAGAAGATTATGAGATTTGGAGTTGGAAGTTGAGAGTGGTACCAAAAACAAACATATAACTAATAATAATAATAATAATAATAATAATAATAATAACAACTATTATATAATTCAAATATGCTTTATAATTTTTTTTATTTTTATCTCAAAATTGAATATAATTGAAGAACATACATTTGTTGCATTTTATCAGTTTTGAATTTTGAAAATGTAAAATAATATTTACGTATACATATAACATACATATAACCTTTATATAACCAGGATATAAAAATTAAGATAATATATTTAATAAATTTGTTGCTATTTTAAAAATATAATTTCTGAATTTTAATAATTCATATATTTTCAACAACAAAAAAAAGATAATAAATCATATATGTACCTTACATATAATGTCAGCTAATTACGTTATAACCTTCAAATATAGATGTTGCTTCATTTATGATCCTGATAAAATTCAGGTTGCTAAGTTACTTATGGTTGACAAGAGCTTCCCTTTATAATAGAATTTTGTTAATGATTCTCAGTTGCATTTTATATAAACACCGTGATATTTTTTTTTTTATCTTTAATTTCCATCAATAATTAAATAATAAAAAATGAAATAAACATATAACAAACATATAAAACATCCAAATACGAAATCAAAATTTGAAATATGCGAATATAAAATAAATGTAAATTAAAGTTAATAATTTAGAAGATTAGATATAAGCTACATATACTAGAAAAATACCTTACATATAACTTTGAACAATGTATTTTATTTAATCCCCATTATTAGCTTTATTATTTATTTATTTACAATCCATCAATTTACTATTTTAATAAAAGTACTATAAAATTTTGTGTCGATCACATACTATTTTATGCTATATATACCTACTTACCATAATATTTTAAATTTTATATATATATATATATATAAAAGAAAGCTAATATCACGGAAGTTTGGCCATTCAATTGTTAATGGCTTTAGGCAAATATCACGGACTTAGGCAAATATTACAGAATTAGACCATCAATTACATATCCACTAATTAGATATGAAATCGCCGTTCTCTATTGAGTTGGAAGCCATTTTTGGGTTTTAGAATTCTTGAATTCTCATTTATGTAATTAAGTTATCATTGGTCAGATATGTGCAATTGTCCTATTTTAGAAGTAACTTATGTCTTTTTCCCTATTCTAAAAGGCCAATCACAGTATCACACCAGGTCTATTCTGGGAAGGATTTCTAAGAAGACTGAAACTTGAAGGGAATTTTACAGAAAATAACAAAAAAGGGTACCCTTTTATATTTTTACCTCCACTGAAAGTTTTTTTATAATTTTACCGAACACAACTTTCTAAAATTTCAACAATACCTAAATCTCAAAATCATTTTGGACGGTATATCTTTGAAATATATTCGGTATACCTTGGGCATATCTTGGTTTAATTTTCACCAATAAAGAACAAAAAATCATAAAAGAAGAATTAATCATTATTAATAATAATAATAATAATAATTATTATTATTATTATAATAAAATTCAATCAAAATTCAAAATATCATGAATTCTCAAATAAACAATTTAGTATATCTTTCGGAATACTTTGAGTATACCTTGGGGATATCTTGGATATACCTGGGGAATTTCTTGAGAATACATCGGGAATACCAATAATGTAAAATACTTGTTCGGCATGTGAATCGAGTTATGAAGATGTTCCTTTCATTCTCGATATGCTCGAGAATGAAAGGAACATCTTCATAACTCAACCGACTAAAATCAACTAATGAGAATCCTAGCTCATCTACTCATATAACGCGTCGGTTTTCAATCCATTTATATCGGAAGAAAGGAACACTAAATTTCTTAAAGTTTAGCTCCCAAATGTCTTCAATTACTCCATAATATGATAGTGTAGCATCAATTGGATTGTTGTCTTTAGAACTAGCAAATTCTCTTGATGAAGCTATCAAACTCCACTATTTTGCATTATGCTTTTGTCATCTTGACACTTAGTATAGAATATATATATGTTGATGTCATATCCTTCATAAGACTTTATGCACATCCCAATGCCATATGTTAACCATTTTATGGTATCAATTACTTCATCTAGCTCTTCTAACAATTAGCGCATCACTCAGTCCTTAAACCATCCAATAAAAATAACGATTGTGTTCATTTGTTAACCGTATCTCACTTTAGAAGGATTTAGACACCTTAAAATGGTCATATGCTCTTCTAAGTATGGATGCACTTTAGTAAAGTGGTGCAACACAATGAGATGTGTTTTATTACGCATTTGAGCATCAGCTAAAACCGTGTTAAATCCAATTATTCCTTTACCTCTTAGCCTTCCTTCATGATGAGATTTTGAAATTTCAATAGGTTCAACGCCTGATAAGTAGTCGGTGCAGAATTTGATACCCTCCTTAACTGAGTAACCTTTAATAATACTACCTTCAGGTCAATACCGGTTCCTAACATACCCTTTTAAGATACCTATGAACCTCTCAAAAGGATACATATATCTCAAATACTTCGGACCGCATAATTTAATCTCTCTCATAAGATGAACAACCAAATACACCATTATGTCAAAAAATGAAGGTGGAAAATACATTTCAAACTGACATAGAGTAACAACAATATTAGCTTACAGCTCATCCAATGTTTCAGGATCAACCACCTTAGAACAAATTGCACTAAAGAAAAAATAAAGTCTTGTAATAACATTCCTCACATGTTTTGGTAGAATGCCTCGAATTACAATCGACAAGAATTATTGCATCAAAACATGACAATCATGAGATTTCATACTAAACAACTTCAATTCTTTCTTTGAAACAAGACTTTTCATATTCGATGAATACCCATATGGAACCTTAACACCATTAAGATACTCACAAAAGCTTCTTTTCTCTTTTCTAGAAAGCGTATAACAAGCCAGGGGAAGATATATCTACTTCCCTGTATCTTACGGTATCAACTCCATCTGTATGTCCATTTTTAAACATGTCCTTTCTAACTTTTATACCATCATTTGCTTTTTTCTGGTATGTTTAACATTGTCCCTATTACAAATTACAAACATTTTTCTCCACATGCATAATATAAATATAATATCGAACCAGCAAATGTTTCCAATATGGAAGATCCAAAATATATATATTTTCTTCCAAGGGCCATTATTAACAGGTTGATAAGGTTTGTCAAACACATTTTCCAAATCTCTAACCCGTTCATATATCTGTTTTCCAGTTAAGGGCATTCAAGCTATTCGCATCTTAGTTTGTCCATTGAAAGGCTTCTTTTTCTTATGATAAAGGTGGTTAAGAGACAAAAACATCTGGTGACTCATATAAACATTTTTCTTGCAATGATTTAAGCGTTAGTCCAATGTGTTGTCTTCACAAATAGGACACGCTTTTGCACCTTTTACATATACCTAAACAAGTTACCATAAGCCGGAAAATCATTTATCGTGCAAAATATCATGCATATAAGGTAAACATGCTTTCAGTATATGCATCATACACTGGTACACCATCATCCCATAACAATTTTAAGTCATCAATGAGTAGTGAAAGGTAAACATAAATATCATTTCCAGGTTGTTTAGATCATGATATCAGCATTGATAACATTATATACTTGCGCTTTATAGTCAACTAAGGAGGTAGATTGTAAACCACAAAGAGAACTAACCATATGATATGCTAGCTGCTTAGTATGCCATAGGGGTTCATTCCATCTATGCATAGTCTGAGCCTTAGATTCCTTATTTCACCACCAATTTCTGGGAATGTACAATCAATTGTTCTCCACTGCGGAGAATCTGCAAGATGTCTGAGTTTGCCATCATGTTTCCTACCTTCTGCATGCCACCTCAAGTTCTTTGCATCTTTAGCGTCAGCAAACAAGCGTTTGAATCTTGGTATTATTGGCAAATACCTTAATACTTTAGCTGGAGGCTATTTCTTATCCTTAGAAGATACTTTACCACGCTTGTAGAGTGGCACACCACACTTAGGACACTCATGTAAGTCCGTATACTCATTTTGATACAATACACAGTCATTGGGACATGTATCTTCTTATATTTCATACCCATAGGACATGATACTTTTGTAGCCTTGTAAGTTAACATTGGAAGCTCATTTCCCTCCAAAAGCATCTCTTGTAAAAGTTCTAATAATGCATTAAAACTTTTATTGCTCCATCCATTTTTAGCTTTTATGTTAGATAATTTTAACACGACTGACAACTTTGTGAACTTAGTACAACCGGGATACAAAAGCCTCTTAGCATTATAACACAATCTTTCAAGGTCTTTTGGCCTTTTGGCAAAATGCTCTGTATCATGTATTATCTCGTCTACCCGATCATTCTCTAAGTCATTCCCTTCACCATCAAGGTAATTTTCTCTTTAACTTTCAAATTCATTATTATTATAACTTAATCCAGAAATTACACTCTCACCATGCCATATCCATCGTGTGCACCTTTAGGTAAAACATGCCTTAATATTTGTGTTTTGACAATCTGAACATCATGAAATTTTCTCATGTTCATACAGTCAACACCAGGACATGCAATCATTCCATCTATCTCCTTTATTTGATTTTCCATCACATTTCTAATGAATCCATCAACTCCATTCAAAAATTCAATTGTATTACATCTACCATACATCCAACTTTATTCCATATCTACTCACACAAACAAACAAAAATTAATACAAACTCATTGCTTCTAATCATGGTAATTAAACATTGGTTTTTAGGTTTTTATCGCTCAAACCTAACTCATCCTTAAACATCAAATCTCACTAATGAACACATAAATAGTTTTTAATAAAAAAAAAAATTTGGCAGCATTTCCCCTAAGTTTTCTGAGTATACAATGTATATAGAATGATTCATTAACATATGTACCTAGAGAACAATCGGAAAATACACCGAGATTTTACTTGGAATTAAAAACTATTTATACATTTACATCTTAAGTGAGATTCAATATTTAAGAATAGTCCAAAAATGGGGACAATTCAAAACTTACTTCTAATGAGTAAATTTTGAATGGGTATCTAGTCTCAAAAAAAAATTTTCAATCAATACAAGTTTTAGAATGACAAAAAACAATTACTTCTTTAAACTTGAAACTCATGTCATTATAAACAGTAACTTTTTTGTATAATTTTTTTGCATTTTAATTAATTATAAAACTAACGATCACTTTATATATATTTAATTAACACTTTCTATATAATAATTGTTTAGACCCTATACTAAATAAAAAAAGAAATATTATGAATAAATATGACAAATACTGATTTGGAATGGGATTAGCTAGGGTACGAGAATTGCAGCGATATAAGTTTTCTGAGTACACAATATAAATGGAATGATCCATTAACATATGTACCCAGAAAACAATGGAAAAATGCACCGAGTTAAAATCTATTAAGAAGCTATGTCTCTACTAGATGCTGACCTTTGGAAAAAGGCTTTAGATGATGAGATTAAATCTATTCATGATAATAATACATGGACATTGATAGAACTTCCTCCCAATACTAAGACAATATGTTGTAAATGGATTCTAAAGAAGAAACTTAAAGTTAATAGTATAGATAGATATAAGGCGAGATTAGTAGCAAAAGACTATAGTCAAAAGAAGGGTATTGATTATTTTGAAACTTATTATCCTATTACTAAGATAACTACTATTAGAGTTATGTTTGCTATTGCCGCTTTTGCAATATGGAAGTTCATCAAATGGATGTCAAGACTGTCTTTCTCAATGGTGAGTTAGATGACAACATTTATATTCAACAACCTGAAAGTTATGTGTTGAAAGGTGAAGAACACAAGGTTTGTAAACTCAACACATCTTTATATGGTCTTAAATAAGCACCTAGAAAATGATATAAGAAATTTTAAAAGGAAATTAGATCTATTGCCTTTAAATGTAGTAAAGTAGAAAATTGTATTTTCTATAAGTGCACCGATGACTATAAAGTTCTTATCATTTTATATGTTAATTTGCTTATTTTTGGATATAACTTGACTTGTATTAATGAAACTAAACAATATCTTACACAAATATTTGATATTAAAGACTTGAGTCTTGTTGATGTGATATTAGGCATTAAAATAATTAGAAAAAAAATGAGTATATTTTTACACAGTCATATTATATTGAGAAAATGCTTAGAAAATTTAATTATTTTTAGTTTCCAGCAATTTGCATTATTCTTCAATTCTAAACGTTGAACAAATTCTGCCTTCTTGAATTTACTTTCTCTTTTATTTCAATTGTAGTGAGTTTTTGTTGTGGTAGAAGAAATCAATGGTGCAAATTTTAATTTCTTGTTTTAAGCATTATATTATGGGAATAGAATTTCTGTTGAAGCAACTTACACATAGTGGGAAAATTACTATTCTTAAGATAGTTTCTTGGAAATGCATTGCCTAAATTTCTATTTTTTGTTTCTATAATTTTCTCTTCACTTCTACAATTTTTCTATATTATTTTCAATATTCTACAACATTGAGCACATAGAAGCAACATCCCCTGACAATGATTCTTTCTGAGTATAAATGTGAAAACAAGGAAGCAGTGCAATAAATGAATGAGATCATGAATTGTGAACATAATAATTTTTTTTATATATATTTTATAAGAGGAATATAATTTAAAAATTTATTAATTTTCGTTATATATTTTATAAGCAAATGAATTAATAATTATTTTAACTCCAAAATTTAAGTTTCATTTTTTATTATTTTTTACATATATTTTAAGAAATTGATAAAATTATTATTGATATTATTTAAATTTTTTTAATAGTTATAGAATTTACTATAAATAAAAATCTTTAAAATTACTTATTTTATACACAAATATAATTTTAAGTTATTAATTATGTCATACCTTCTAACCATGGGTGGACCCATGTAGTAGTGAGAACCTACTGAAATATATATATATATATATATATATATATATATATATATATATATATATATATATATATATATATATATATATATATATATATAAAATTTAATCTCACCGATGTCCTCCATTTTTTTTATGTGTCAATTTTCATTTTCTTTATAGAGTCGAACTATTTAGCTACAACTTACTTATATAGGTAAATAAATTTCCATACAATACTTATACATCAATAGTTAGACATATGATATTGTGTTGAATAGATAATTTTTCTTCTAATTTTGAGAAATTCTTAAGTAGACAAGGTCTATCACGTCATCAATAAACTAATTCAATCATATAATAATATGTATACATATTATCTTTACATCAACCAATGAGAATAAAACAATTAAATACATGTAATTCTATAATTTGATTGTTCTATGATGACGTGGTAAATCCGGCTATCTAAAAATTTCTCTCTAATTCTAATTCTCAATTTGTACCCATGTTAAAAAATGCATTCAACTAATGATCTTATAAAACCAACCTAATTTTCAACATCCCTTAAATAATAATTAAAAAAAATTCACCAAAAATGATGTTTGATACCTTACATTGGAAAAGACGTTTTTATCATGTTTATGAGGAATTATTATACAATATTACAAAAATATAAACTTGAAAGAAATAATTGTAATTGATGACCCATTATATTAAAGTTTATTATTAAAATATTTATATTTTATTATTTAATTTTTATCCCACTAAAAAAATAGCTGGATCTACCCCTGCTTCTAACAATATAGTGCAAAATTCATCAATTTTAAATTAATAACCATTCCTTCAGTTATTGGCGCGGTATATATGATTAATAAGCCTATTTAATTTTATTTGATTAGTTATTCTTTTATTACGTTGACCTCAGGATTATTGATCTTTATTTTGATTTTAACAATCAAATTAAATATTACTAATGTCTTCATCTAGTATTGTTTTGATAGTATACAAAGTTTTAAGTCAATTGGATTTGATTTGTTTAGTGAACAAATCAGTTAAAAATTGAAACACAGTTTCCCCATCGGCAAATGTATGTTCCCCCTCGAAAAAAAAATGTTCCCCTTGGGAAAAAAGTTTCCCCCTCGAGAAGTGCTCGATTCCAGCATTCCAAGTTTCAAGTCAAAAGTTCCATAAAGTTGTCCTGACCGGAAAATTTGACTAAGATTAGCCGTTAAAGAAAAGGACAAATCCAAGACTGCCACATATAAGCCTCCAACAAATATATGAATTTATGACTGGAAAATTGTCTTTGTCAAACAACTTTTAGTCAATCATCTTTTGAACATTAGAAATAATTTTGGCACCATATGTAACGACTAATTGAAAGGTAAACACTATAAATAGACCTCCAAAAAGCCTTAGAACAAACGAGCTTAATTTTAAGTGTGTCAAAAACTCTTGCAATTTTATTTCTCATCTCTATTGTAAGAAAGGTTTGAGTATTAATCTTAAACACTTGGGAATAGGTTGTAAGAGTGATCCTAGTAAAAAAAACTCTTGTTTGAGTTATGTGTGAGCCTGTTCAAAACACAAGAAATTGGTTATTATGTGAGCCATTAAATAAAACACAAGAGATTTGGGTTCAGTGTGAGCTTTGAGAAAACAATTAGTTGTGGGTAACCTTGGAAAACTCTCTAGTTATGAGTTAACTAAGAAACTCTCTTGTAATCTCAAGTTGAGATAGTAGAACTCCCAATTACGGTTGGGGAGAGGACTAGAATTTGTTAGCACCTAAACTTTTATAAATCCTTGTGTGCAATCTTCTCTTGCTCCTTTACTTTCTATGTTTTATTTGCATATTGTTCAAATACTCAAACAAATCCATTAAGCCAAAAATTTCTATTTGCTACAAATTCAACTCCCCCTTCTTAGTGCATCATCTTTCCAACAATTAGTATCACAGCCTTGGTCTCTCTATTCAAGGCTTAAATGCGAGAGAAAAGATCAAGATAATGAAGGGTGAAGTTTGTAATCATTTCCCTATTTTTAATAGTGCTAACTTTGCTCAATGGAAGTTTCAAATGGAGCTCTTTGTAGATATTGATGTTAGAGATGTGCCCAAAAGGCAATCGCCTTAAGCACTTAGTGTACACATTCATAAAGGCATTTTTTCATTATATTAGTATTCATTTGCATATGAATTGATATAGATCTTAAACTGATTAATGAAAGTCCATGATATGA